>MQRK01253052.1:0-12661 GCA_001938485.1 Girardia tigrina | reverse complement strand
AAACGATACACCTACTATTTGATTCCACCTACTATTTTAATAGTAGGTAGAAAATTTTTTGAAAACTTCATTACACCTACTATTTCATGTCCACCTACTATTTGATGTTATCCGTTAATAGAATATGTGGAGTTCATGAACTAAGAACTAAAAATATAGAACCATATGTTGAGGAGGTAGTATTTGAAGGAGTTGTAGAAAGGTTAATAATTAACCCAAACGGGGTAATTGACTATAAAACATTTAATGGGAAACCAAGAATTGAAGTACTAATAAGATACGTAAAAACAAATTGTTTATTAGATACTGGTGCTCGAATTAATGTTATTGACCAATGTTATGTACAAAAATTAAAACTCAGTAAAAAAGGACATAATAACATCTGTTATATTTGAAAATGGAATTTGTATGGAGATTATTGGAACTGGCATGATAAATATCAAATGATAGAATAATAATTTAAATTAAATATTTTATGTTAGTGTAATTAAATTTAATTAGAGGAGTAGGTTTGGAACTTCGATGGAGATTTAAATCTGATGAAGATGATAGAATGAAAAAAATAACGTATGTTGAAATTTGTGAATTAGACCCTTATATTGACAAAAATATGTATGGAAATTCCCCGAGACTTGCAAATGCTAAAGAAAAATTGAATTTAAAAGAGGGTACTGATATGTTTAGAATCGTCGAGAAATATGAAAGTATTTTTATGACTGGAAAATGGGATATTGGGAAAACTTCTTTAGAAAAACATGAAATTAAAACAAGTAAACCAATTTTACAAAAACCACGGAGACAACCAGCGCATTTAGAACGTCATATTGAAAAAGCAATCACCAATTTAGAAGATGATGGGATTTTAAAAAAATATGTTTATCCCCGTGGAACACACCTATGGTTTGTGTATGGAAAAAAAGAGAAAATGAGATTAGACTGTGCTTAGATTTCGGATTATTAAATCAAGTTACAGAAAGACCAGCATTTCCAAAACCAAATATAGATGAAATGTTGAACTAAGAGGAATGAAATGGTTCAGCTCTTTTGATTTAGATAATGCTTACTACCAAGTAAATGAATTTTCAAAGTTGAAAACTGCATTCTCAACGAGATCGGGACAGTCTTGTTTAACAAGAATGACATTTGATATTGCACCAGCAACATTACAAAGATTGATGAACGATGTATTTGGAAATATGTTATGGAAAGAAGCTGTAGTATATTTGGACGACATTTTAGTATTTTCAGATTCAGCAGCAGAGCATGTAATACATACCGCTTGATTAAAGATAAATCCAGAGAAATGTGAAGAATAGTGTGAGTACAAATTAGATTTATATAAGTATTTATAATAACATATTTCTATTTATAATTATAATATATTAATGGATCCAAAGTATTCTTAATAAAATCTCCTGCGTTTTAATATTAAAAAAATTGTGACAGATTCAAATTATTGTGTAATTTGTTGTACTTTAAATAAATGTGGATAAATCCTTATAATTAGAAAAAGCAGAAAAAGCTCTTGTAATTTGGATTGAAGATATAAATAAAAAAGAAATTAAATAGATGGACATTTAAATAAATATACATCATTAGATCTTACATGCAGCTGAAAGAATCATAACCATCTACATCTTCATGTGGAAGTACTCCACAAAACTCTGTCAGTATATGCTAACTAACTGGTTTTTAAAGACTTTCTTTTTATAATCTGAAGATAATAGATGAGTTGACTTCTGTAGACGAAGAAGCTGTCAGAAAATAACGTAAAAAGGTAACTAAAATTATTAAAGGTGATATTATGCCCATCAAATCTTCAATGCTGATGAAATAGGAATATTTTGGGGAAAAGATGTCCACCCGTACTTACATCACAAAATCTGAAAAACCTGCTACCGGTTTAAAAACTACCAAAGATCGAGTTACTTTAGTGCTGTGCAGTAGGGTAACTCATCCAGATATCGAAAGTGGTCTCGCAATAAATTCTTGTTATATAGTAAGTTAACATGCATTTTAATATTAAGAAAATTTGTGACACTTCTATGTTAAGTTTAACAGCTGTATGTATCAAACGTTATTAGCATTTTAAACAATTTTTCTTTATTTTTGAGAATTTTATTTGTATGAGTAGGTTTAAATTAAACTATTGTTGTAAATGTGTCTTTGTTATAGTGTCTTTGTAGCTTTGACATGTAAGTGTTAGTAAATCTTATTTTTTATGTTTTCAAAGTATCTGGGTATATTGCATAACTCCTTTATATAAATTCTTTTAGATCAAGTAAATCAAAGCGAAAAGATTATTTTATCAATGAAAATTTAATAAGGTCACTTTATCTATTAAAAGCTCCTATTTCAGTCTTATCAACAAACCAGCTACCAACAAACGGCAGCATTTAACTGTAAGTTTATTTTCTTAGTCTTTATATCCTGTAATCATGGTAAAACAAAAATATATTTCCTTTCATAGTTATTATCAGTTTCTAATTTCAAAGAAGACGATGAAATTTATTCATTCGATATCCTGAAACATGTCACGTGCTAACGGGGAAAATTCCAGATCATTCATTTGTAATGATAAAAGTTACGGTGACGAGCTACAGATGTTTCAGAGAACAGTGGGAAAAATATCGAGAAGACAATATAAAATCAAAGAACGTTCAGCATTTCAAAAGGATTGATAAAACTAAACTGTTAGTTGGCAGCAAGCTGTATTCTATCTATCAGGAGGCCAGGCCTCCTGATAGAACATGCTTCTCTGTCTCAGACACTGGAAAACCTTAAATTCTTTCAGTCATTCTGCTTCTTCGTTGATTACCTTGCTGTTACACACGACTGTTCGGAAAGAAATGTGTACCTCATACAAAATTTTGTTTCATCATCTACAAGTGAAGATCAAATGCAAAACATTTTACCCGTTGTTTGTGAAGAGCGTAAGTCGGTTTTTTTACACACTTTTATACAAGAAAATTTGGAAAACTTCAAATTTTGATTGATTTCATTAATAAAATACAAAATATGACTGCAGTTTCAGTTCTCTAATGGGGTCATAGGTAAAAATAAAAAAAGGGTCATAAATAAAAATCAAAATTTTAGATAAAAAATGAAAAAAGTGATTTTTGTTAAAAAGTCACCTTTACATATAGCTCTTCCTATAATCTGGATACGAGAAATTTTACATTTGAGCTTCTAGAAGGGCATAGAAAGACAATTTATTGTGTCACAAGCAATTATCTGAAAAAAAGTATTTCCGGGACACCCTATTGTGCAGCAATTCATCTGGCAATCGAATGCTAAAATCGCATCTTGTAAATTTATATTTAAAACCACGTGCATTCAAAAGAAAAGGTGTAAAGACACTGTCCTTACATTGGATGACAGACAAGAAGGCCTTGACAAATAAGGTTATTTTCACAAAACGGTTCCATAAATGATTTTTACCGAAGTAGATAATATTTGAAAAAGATGGGTCTCGAATATAAGATCCTATTATTTCTTGATAAATCACCAGGTCATTCAAATTTAGAACATGTAATTATAGAGCAAATTTTTTTCTTTCCAAACACAACCAGACATCTCTAATCATTTGATCATGAAATTATTTAAAATTTAAAAAATATTAAGTAAAATTCACTTTTCGATTTCTTTTCAATAAACCGGAGAGTTATTGAAGTTTGGAAAACAAACTAATATTTTGAACTGTATAGACTTTGAACTGTATAGAATTAGTAATTGCTGAAGTAAGTCACAAAAATGTTTGAAAGTAGCTTGTAAATTATTAGTCAGTGTTCAATGATAAAAAAATAATGTGATTTCAAATGAAGTTTTACTTATGTTATTCATGTTTTCAATGAATTATTGTTCTGTTTATGGTATTTACATTTGTGTATGCATATTTTAAAATATGAAAAAATATATCTTTTTATTTAGAAAAAATTATGTTATCCAATATTTTGAACAATTTTTAACGATTTTTCTTGATTTTTTTATTTCTTATGGGATTTTTGGAGAATTTAAAAAACATTATTTAGGTTTTAGAGATTTTTTAAGTGAATGCAACGTATCAATAATTTTAAATATATAAATTTATGCCTTATGTATACGGATTTCCATGAAATACTTCTACTACATAAAACGAGAATAAAGTGTATGCTGATTAAAAATCATGATGTGACTTTTTCAAGATTGTTTTTAATGTATAATTGCATGACAATAAATTGAAATATTAAACAATTATGCAGTTTTAATTAAATCAATACAAATATTTGCTAATATTTTGTTTTTTCTACAGTTCATTTAATTATGAAAGACTAGATTGTTCGCCTAAAGAAAGATGTGCAGTTACTACATCTGGTGTTCACAAGTTTTGATAGCGGTCCAAAAGCAAGTTAAAACAAAAGAAGGACTGGAAGGAAGAAAGCCACAACCTTGATAACTGATAAAAGAATATCCAAACTGCTGCTGTGAACAAGTGACTCAGTCAGGACAGTATCTGAGAACGAATGTATTTCTAATCATATCGGCTATTGATACGTATTCTATAAAAATAAGATACATCTTCTATAGCTACTATCTATAACAATTAATATTCACTCTCATATAAGAAACAATAAATGACACCTTTAAACAATCGAAACTAATCGATGAGAGTCATCGATTCGTATTGAATCTCAACATTGAAAGTAATTTTTAATGTAATTTAAATTTAGGGTTGGGTGTGGAATTGATTTTGATAAGGATATAATTTCTCTATAGAACTAATTTCGCTAACGTTTAAAGAATTTTAAATCATTATGCCAATTATATGTGTTTCCAACCTTTACATGCTGTAACGTTACTGTTTTCTTCTAGTGATTACGGTTCTTCCTATAATTTAATAGGTGGATCTTCTGATATGAATTTGATAATGTTCAGTAATTTCACTAAAATCTCATAGAGTTTGTCCTTAAGAAAGCTATATTCTGTAAAAACGTGGGTAACGTAACTTTTATAATTGTTAGAATGATCAGAAATGACTATTTTTTTATGTTGATAAATTACAGGTTAATGTATTCGCAAAAGATTTTATTTGTTTCTTTAACTATAGCGCCAAAATAATGTATTAATATTATTTTTATACCTACTTTTATTTCTTTTTATTATTTATTATGAATTATTTTTTAATATATTTTTATTTGCGTTATTTGGTATTTTAACCCTTGAACGATAGGTTGGGTCGCCAGTGACCAGCAGGTTTTTGAGTTACTACAGCCAGTGTTTCTAGATATGTAAATTCACAAGAATAGAAGCAAAGGATAGAATTGAAAAATACAAATTTATTTCTGCCGTTCAATATTCATAAATAAATGCTATAAAATGTTAAATATAAACGTTAAATCATTGGGGTCTCCGGAAACCCCAGCATGAAATCTATGATTTTTCGAAAGAAATATTGATTAAATTTATTATTAAGTAATGCTCATTCCTAATTCATAAAATAATTATGTGTTCCTTGTAGGATAGTTTTTAATGTGTTAATAATTTTTATAACACATTCTACATTTTACTCGTTAGCTTGTTAAAACAAACTTCTTTGTTTGCTGTTTCGTATTGTATAGTGATAAGTAATTAAGTAAGAATGTCATTGCGAATGTCTGAGACTATCACCTTACTTAAAGTTCTGAAAAATATTTTATATTACTGAACAATTTTTGCTTGCTTTTAACTCTTTCAATTATTGAAAATAATTTGTTCATCAAACTCTGATAACGGTGTTAATCTGTTTTTATATGGTTTTACTTGTAGGTGAAGAATAAGCAAAATGAGCTGACCTAGACTTGAAGCATCGGCGAAAGTATTCCGAGCCAGTTGGGGAGAAGACTCAGATTAATCTACATAGGAATCGTCAGCTCACCTTTCAGATGAAAATGCTGAGTCTGGTCAATCGAGCTGCTCTGACAGAGAAGATGAACGATATGAGAGTGAATCAAGTGAAGATAGCGAGCTGGAGGAGCATAATTCTCAATATATGTCACGTGATGGTATGGAAGAATGGTTGTCTCATTCCAGAGTGGTGACAAAACGAGAGGTAGCCTATAACATTGAATAATCTATGGGTCCCACAATTAAATGTAGAAGAAGAGTTCTAACCGTGGAAGCCGCATTTCGATTGTTTGTTAACGATAGCATGGAGATGATTGTCACTCACACCAATAAAGAAGGAAATCGTCGCTATCAACAGGCTTGGAAAGCCACAGATCCCTCAAAAATTCGCGGTACATTGGTGTATTGCTATTGGCCGGAATGTTTCGTTCATCAAACGAGTCTGTGCATTCCCTCTGGCTATACAGTATGGCTATTCCCTGTATGGCTATACAGAAGGACGACCCTTATTTACAAATTTCATGAGCCTACGTAGATTTCAAAATCTAACCTCTATCATGAGATTTGGCAATCGTGAAACACGTAACCACCGTTGTCAGAATGATAAATTCGCTCCTATTCGAGAATTGTGGATTACATTTGTGGATTACGATATTTAGGTTTTTATTCTCTGCTGCAGCAGTATCAGCTATGTTCTCAACATTTCACCGTACCTTGGGAAAATGCGAGCAACTGATCCACTGGAGAAAAATCTTGGGATGAAGGTAGTTCAAGAGTTGGCAGTACCAATTGAGGGCAGTGGACGTAATGTTACGACGGACAACCTTTTGACTAGCTTTGCCCTTGCACAGGATTTCAAGCGAAAGAGAATGACATTGGTTGGAACGATGAGACAAATAAAAAGGAGATTCCATCCATAATTTCCGAGGTACAAGACCGTCATGTTTCATCTTCTATCTATGCTTACAAAGATGAGGCTTCCCTGGTGTTTTAAAAACTGAAACCATGGCACAATGTGATTCTCTTGTAATCCATGGATTCCGGGCGTGTGGGAACAGTTGATTCTGAAACAAACAAATCAGACATCGTATTATATTATAACATCACAAAAGTAGGCGTCCATAATTTCAACAAGCTCGTTGTTACTTACACGCTGAAGTGGAAAACGAGAAGATGTCCAATGTGTGTTTTTTTCAAACATCATCGACATCACTGCTGTGAATACCTTTGTCATTTGGAAAATCTTAAATCCGAATGGGGTGGAAACAAATCATACAAGCGGCGTTTATTCCTTATTGAATTGGGGAAAAGTCTTGTCCAATATTCTGATTTACCGACAACGAATTTAAAAGCACTTCATATCGGTAATATCGCAAAAAAAGTGGTAGAAAAAGAAGAGGTCATTGTTTTGAGTGACCTCACAGAGCTGACAAAAAGTCACCACTGTTTGCATGGGATGCAGCGGTTTTCTCTACTCCTCGCATATGTTCTGCAAACACTGCCGATAACAAACCATATTTTCTATTTGTTTTAACATGCATCATGTATGGTGAAAAGATTTTTTAACAAGAATTAATATTGGGTGTCTATTCTTCTTTTAAAACCACATGAGGTCTCCGGAGGCACCAGCGACGCATAACGTAGTAAAAATTGACCGATCGTTTGATGGTTAATATCATTAATATATTATGATGGTTAATTTCAAAACAATTAATTAAATTTTAAAAATCAATAAATTAATTATCAAAAATAATATTAGTCGAAAAATTTTTTATTACTTAATCATGAACGGAGAAACAAGTTTTTACTGAAAATGTTTTTTTACATGCCTGTTAATTGGTTTGACCATTTTTCATTTTATGTGAAGCCAGTTCTGAACAACCAAACTATTCCAAATTATTGAACCTTATTTTGTCGATTCCAGAAAAAAGAAACAAGGATAAAAGAGACCAGAAAAAGAGACCACTGAAAAAAGAGACTACGTAAAATTGGAAAATTCAAGTAAATTTTAAAAAAAATTTTAAAAAATCAAGTAAAATTATTAAAAATTTTAGAAAAATTATTAAATTCAAGTAAATTTTAGAAAAATAAGAAAATTCCAGTAAATTTCAAAAAAAAAATATAAAATTCGAATAAAATTTAGAAAAATTATTAAAAAATAAGTAAAATTTAGCAAAATTTTAAAAAATGAAGTAAATTTTAGAAAATTTTTTAAATTTATGTAAATTTTAAAAATTCAAAAATTCAAGTTAATTCTAGAAAAATGAAATAGTTACTGAGACATTTCAGTAATAAGTAAATGTTTTAAATAAAATCTAATAATAAAGGAACATTATCAAAATTGAATTTTTTACACGATAAAGAAACCAAAGAGATTTATATAATTATTTTTTTAATTATATGATTCTTCATTTGGACAGTAATGGCGATGTATTTTTAAGGGAAATCGAGAAAAAATAGTTTTGCCGTCAGGAATAGCAAGGACAATAAATTAATTCGAGATGATGTCAGACAGCCACCACGTTCATGGCGGTATGCTCCCCAAGAAATGTCACAAAAATGGCTTCCGCTCTGAAGATCATGAATAGAATATTAGACTTTATTTAAGAAACTCACATTGCATTTAAAAATGGGGTATCTCTTTATTTTTTAATATTTCTAAAATTTACTTAAATTTAATAATTTTTCTAAATTTTACTCGAATTTAATATTTTTTCCAAAATTTAGTTGAATTTTCTATTTTTTTCTAAAGTTTACATGATTTTTTATAATTTTTCACTTGTATACTTCACAACAAGCATCACTTCTTTAATACAGCCTTTAGATCAAGATATAATAGCCAATTTCAAAACTTATTATACCAGGTAAACTTGTGAATATATATAAAGTAGAAAATAAAGTAGATGAAAATAAGGTAAATGAAATTGGGGAAAAAATTACTATTTTAAATTGCGTGGAACATGCTGCTTTAGCATTTACCGAAATCAGGTCATCAAACGTCATCAATGTAGAACCAGCTAGGAAGCAATGTCATAATCTCGTTCTGCTCCGCATTACACTTGTTAGAAGAAACTATTACTTATCATGATATGATGGCATTACTAACAGTAATATAATTCCGATCATAGATGCAGAAATTTCTACCCTTTTAAGTTTTTTAAAGAATTTAGAGGAGATGTGTTTCCGGATTTGACTGTTGACGATGTAAGATAATCATTGACAGAACAGGAAATAAATGATGTAGAATTAATAAATTGAGTAAGTGAATAGATATACGATCCGGAAACCGATTCCGACACCGAAGATGATGAGGTTAATTAATTCACTGCAAAAGCCCTCTGTGATGCTTTTCGATTTGCTAGAAAATATGCAAACTCAATTTTAATCGATTTAAATGTTGAGCGTGCTGTTCAATTTCAATGAAATATCTACAACTCTTGTGTTCAGTAGGAAGAATTTACCAAAAATAAAAAATAGCAATTAATTAAAGTTAAGACTTTAAAGTTAAGACAACAAAGGAAACTATAACCAGAAATAAAATGAAGAATGATTAATATTTCACAAGCGACAGCAATGTAGAACCAGCTAGGAAGCAATGTCATAATCTCGTTCTGCCCCGCATTACTAATATGGCATGTGGTCCGGCCGGTCACTCGAGTTAGCTCCGCTCCTGGCAACCCTAACTAAGGAGGGTACTGTTGACCGGAAATCCCGAACCGGACGTCGCGACGGCATTGGGAAGTCGATCGGGTCCTACAGTCGTTTTCCTCCCAATAGACCAGCCCGGCAGTGTGATGAACCCCACGGGAACGGCACTCTTGTTTGACTGCGACGCCCTCTGATGCTCGTGTGGATTTCTGAATTCTGCATTGACGAACAAAGCCCCTCATTCTGGATATTTCTCGAACAGCTCCCTTGAAGGAACCATTCCGTTCAGCATCACCTTCAGTTCGTGGTTTGGCAGTTTATTCATGTTTTGTATGAGCCCCGAAAGACAGTTCGTGACTTTCATGTTTGTAAAAAACTCACTAGTTCCATTTTTAAAATGAGAAATCTTTTTATGAAGCAATTATGTATTTTTATAAACAGTTTTTTACCATTTGTGCTCGTTTTTGTACAGTTAAACACCTATGCTCAATTTTTGGTAATAATCGGCAAATGGCGAGTACTCGCGTATATTGTGTTCATTTGAAATGTTTTGCTATTTTGTTGATCAAGTCCGGTTTTCTTTAAAGTGTTGTTGTAACAATTATGTGGCACTGATTACAATATCTAGAAAAAGCGTGATGATCAGGATATTGTGCAAGGCCTAACGAATTTAGTAGATAATTTAATAAACTCAAACAAATCTTGTACAATTAATTTATACACAATGTATTTTTATGTAATTTTATTTATATTTTTACAGTAATTTTTGTGTCCCTTTGAAATAAAATAATTTTATCATCATGTTAAATAAAGTATTTTTACATCAGTTTAGATCATGAGTATTTGTAGCAAAATTGCCAAGAGCAGCACATGGCATATTTAACTAACATACCCATTTTCGTCAATTTTGACAAACTTTATATTCCTATCTTTTATAGTTTCTGAAAAAATTGCAGTTAAATATTAATAAAAATATTAACCCTAGTCCCTAACCATAACTTCCTAACTTAAACCTTAGTCTAACCCTATCACTAACCATACAATTAACTTTAAGCCCTAACATAATCCCAAAAACATGGGCCTGATCCTTAAGCCTAACGCTAACCTTAACTCTATCTCTAAGCATATCTCCCTAAAAAATCGGTGTGGGGCAGTATGGAAGTATGGGCGAAGGAAATGCTAGTTGTTCCTAAAATTGATAGCGACAGCAATTATTTTTTTATTGATTAAAGCTTAGTAGTTTATGCATGTTATCAATAATACTTCATGTTCATAATAAACTATCAAAATTAACAATATAGAAAATGTATGTTTTCTGTCTTCAAAATCTTTGTATTTAGCATGAGCTTATAGTTTCAGTTTAGACGGTGTTTTAGAAAAAAATATTTTGTTAAATAACTTACATTAAAAAAAATTAATATTAGTTGATTAAAAAATTAAAATTAAAATAATTACAAAAAAATGAATTTGAACACTCGATTGTTTAAATGAAGTAATGAAAAGAAAAATGGAGTGTAAAAGTTTGATTTCAAGTTTTTTGATGAAAATAAATCTTAAGTAAAAAAATATTTTCATTTTTCGGAATGAAAGACGCCGAGTGGTTCGGCGGAAAAAGTTTGATTAGTGCCGTGTGTTTCGGAAGACAAATTGTGATTGATGCCGATTGGTTCGGTGCGGAAATTGCTATCGGATGGTCCTACACTCGGGTTAGTTCCGATGTTCGAGGCAAGCGTCCAGCTCACAAAAAGAAACAGACACGTTTCCAGACGTATCTTCTGTTTTCCATAATTTCCGTTTATCGATTAACGCAATTTTTCTGGAAGTATATTAACCGCGCAAATCGATGGAGAGAAATTATATGTTGGTGTAAAAGTGTGTTGACAGATTCGATTGAATATTAGAAATCTATAAACCCACTTTTGACAATAAATTTGACAAATAAAATTTAGTAAATTTATAGTCTAAATACTTTCTTAAACAATAGTTGAGGATATATTGTAAAAGATATAATAAATATAAAATTTGTTTAAATTAATAAATGTTATTTAAAATATTTATACTTTTGTAAATTAGAAATATTTAAATATAAATAAAAAGGAAATCAAGATATGAAAAAGAAAGAATAAATAGTTTAATTATAAACAAATTAATAAACAAATAAATAAAGTAAAACTTTATATGATTTATTGCTAACTATTAATATAAAAGAAATCTAAAAATCATAATTTTTCTATATAATAAAATTATACAGAAAAAGTATAGTATCTAAACTTTTAATAATTGTGTTCGAGTTGTCGCTAAGATTCTCGAAACACTCTAAAATTGGCCAGTAGTGAAACACCCATTTTATTCTTTAGTCAAAACTAAATAAGTTACTTTGTACTAGATTGTCAGATCAAATACAAAATCTTGGTTATTAGATTGCTTATTTAACATTTAATGTTGTGTTGGGTAAATATCGTTAGAAAGGTAATATATTAGACCCAAAATCAAATATTTCAATATTAGAGTGTTAAAAAATCGTTTCACTATTAAAAATAAATATTCTGTATATTTTATAATTATTTTTGAATTTTAAATTATCCATGACTAAACAGAAAATCGATATTGTCATAGATAATTTAAAATTTATAATTTAATTTTTATAATATAACTAATTTATAATAAAATTAACAATAATATGCCCTTTCCACTCCAAATCCACCCTACAGGTGCTTACTTATATTGTCCTTGGTTGTGAGTTTGGTAAAATTGCGCATCCATTTGATTGCAAAACACTGTTAAAATGTCTGATTGACTCAAAATGCAATTAAAATATTGTGAAAAGTTAATAAAAATTGTATTATTAGTTTGTAAAGTTTGAAATTTATAGGCATGATTACAATAAATTCAAATAGTTATAATTTGACAATGACTTAAATTTTGTTTCTCAGTTTTTTTGTTTAATTGCTGCATATCCTGGCTATTGAACACACCAATAAAAATTAACTAAAATTATTGATAACTTTTTTTCATAATTCAAAGAATAAAAAATGGAAAAGGCAGAAATTCGAACTATTATGAATTACGAGTTTTTACATGTAACCATGTGTAGTGATTTAGTAAATCACAGGTTAAAATGTTTGATTATATATATATATATATATATATA
>MQRK01253049.1:9397-24251 GCA_001938485.1 Girardia tigrina | reverse complement strand
CCAGTTGGAAACCTTAAAAAAACCCTGCTTGTACTATAGTTGTGAAAGAAAAAAATGATTAAAGGCATTTTAAATGAAGTACAAAAATCGCATTTCTGATGACATTCATTTGAATATGAAATGAGATAGATAATTTATTATCAAACATAATTCAAATTTTGATATATTAATATTACTTTTCAATAAATATTTAATTAACTTGCTAGTGAATAAAATAAATAAATAAAAATTGTCCATTTTAAATAAATGTGTCTTCAATTAATATGACAAAATCGTTGTTTAATGGTTTTGATAAACAAATTTATTCAATGAATTTCATTTATTAAATAAATAAACCAAAATTAAATAACTTTATTAGATTAAAATAGATTGTTTTAGAAATGAAGGTGATTTCAATAAATATTATTTTATTTTTGTTCCTTATTTCGACAAATTATCCCGTTATCTCCAGATCACAATTTATAATAGGGATTGATAACAGTTTCCTGGTTACATAACATGGGGACTGTTCGACCGGTTGGTGACATCACACTTCTACTATATATCATCTTCATAATCCAATATTGATACCAAGGACTTCAAGAAGTAGAAAAGGAACATTGATAGAAATAAACGTTCAATTGTTGTAAACACTAAGACATTATTAAAAGAATACCTAGCATATAATTTATTATTAGATTTTTAGTTCCACTTTTCAAAATTGACTCTTAATTTATGGTATTATTTGATTATTTTTACCAGTAATACTTAACCCGGTGTGAGTGAGGTGTGAAATTGTTACACCAGATATGAGGCGGGTAGGAGATACCTATCGCGGTCGGAACAACACTAAACTTGATACAGTACCTCGCCCTTCGCATAACTTATCTCCAGCCACTGAAATGATAGGAATCGCATGACAACAGTAACAAAAAAAATCTACGTTTAAAAACTTTTCGGATATGACATACCTGACCTCACTCACGCTGGTTTAAATAGTTTTTTTAAAATTTAATTATTTTTTTACATTAATATTTATTAATAAAAAATTAATTTTTAAAACTTAACTTTTCCACTGTTCAATACTTTCAGAGACTTTGTGTCCGCGAAGTTTATATACTGTTGGTTTATTAATGTTGAGCAGTTTGAAAATGTTATACGCAAGTGAAAAAAGTTTGGGAACCTTTGCTCTAAGCAAAAGTTTCGACTTTCTAAGTTTACAAAGATTATGTATGTCGCAAACATTCAGTTTCGTTAGTGTCGGAATAAAAGTCTTGACTTGTTTTTTCCTCCTAAAGTGTTTTTGATCTAAAATTTTTCATATTTGTGAATAGAGTTCACTGGCGCGCGTAGTCAAGTACCAAAAAGGTGTGAGCACTTAAGGGTTAATTGAATGTAAATGAGGTGATTACGATACATAAAAATTTGACACCTAAAAAAAGCATTACCTGATTTGTTTTACAAGATTTTTACAATATTTTTCTAGCAAAATTTTTATAAAATTAAAACTTTTAGTCGTTCTTTTTAATTTGAAACCCTTCCACTTAACCTTAATCCATGTTCCCGATTATTTGGGACCGACAATTACTTCAATATAACAAGTAAGACTAATTTCCATTTGATTTTTACGACTGTTTCTCTTAAAGAAGATAAAATTTATAAATATCTTACAACATCTTACATAGAAAATTGCCCTATTTAAGCATTGTTATAATACCTTCAGGACTTCCTACCTTTTGTCCATGAAATATTAACTAGATCTCAGAGTATATTTTTGCTATTTATAATTATTAAAAATTTCAAAACACATATTGTATAATTATAAGAGTTCAAAAAAGCAACGATAGGGAAATTTCTGTCGATCTAGAAACTCCAGTTTAATACTGCATAATAATTTAATGAGATTTCAGGAAATAATATTAGTCAAGAATTATGCAACATTGCTTTTACCGGAAGATAAGGAATTTTATCTTTCCTTTTCTTGAGTGTTTGTTTAACCCTTATCACTTAAACGGTCAATAACCCTCCGAAAGGATACCACCAATTTGTGTAACTATTTGAAACCTCAAAGTTAATGTAAAAGTTTTATCAAACCAACATTTTCAAAAATTCATAAATAAATAAACGTTACTTATGGTTGGCTAGCAAGTATCTTACACTATTCTTGAAATGACCAAGTTAAAGAGGAACGAATAGAAGAAATTTTTTGTTTAAGGGAAATCAGAAAAGGAACTTTCGAAGAAATCGAGACTTATTCAGCAAGACTATTTTGTGAATAATTGAATCCAGATCCATGGATGGGCTAACCAAGTTTTAACCCATGTCATTTTCTTCTCACTGAAAATTTCTCCTTAAAAATTTCTGAATCTTTTGATTAATAGATATTAATTACTATTATTTCTTTTAAATCGCAAATAAAAGCAAAATTCTTCAACAATATTTCCCAGGATGTTAAGTATATATATATATATATATATGAACATGTTTGTAGACTCCTACTGTAGCCGATCAATTGTAGCTCGAGATTTTGCTAAATCATGAAAAATTGAAGAAGCGTAAGTAGATATTATACTGATAATTTGTGAGTGGGTATGGTGTAAACATCTATTCGAAATAAATGTAAATGTTAAGGGATTTCTATTACCCTAAGTGTTCGGTTGTTGAATTTAATTATAGGCATTGACGGAATAAGGAAACTGGGCGATGTTTACATTAGAGAAAATGGGGATGTGTAGTTTGCCGCAGATGTATGATTGTCTGCGATGTGAAATATTTGGAATGTTGGTATTGTGTCGTGTTATACCAAGGAGGTAGTTGTAACAAGAGAGACAGTCATAGGTCGGATTGAACTGCAGACAAAGATTTTTGACAAGGAGTTTAAAGCGTATTTTGACAGCAAGATGTGGATTGTGATTTATCATTTAATTTAAGATAGTGTGAATGTGATATTAAGAAATAATGTTTCTTTTCACTCAATCAAAAGAGAAATCAAATGAGATTTCAAAACTGAAGTCAAAGATGGATCAAAGAAGGATTGCGGCTAGAAAGTAGCGAACAAGACTGAGGGATCATTCCGTTGATGATAATTCTCCAACATAGTGAGATCAGTGATGGATTTACGGAAGCTGAACAGATAGGTGTCTTAGTTATTCCGTCACAAGTGACATTTGTATCGGGAATCTCAGGAGATGGTGTTACCTTGAGTCAAGAAAGACCACTTATATGCAGCTGCAAGTTTCTCGAGAGTTGTGGGAATACCAGATCGTTTGTCATAAAAAGAAGTCATACACGTTGACTTGCCTAGAGTTTTGGTTAAATGTGGCGCCAAACATAATGTCTGTCATAATCAAATTCGTGTTGTCTAGCAATCCAACATCAAAGACGTGATTGATTTGTTTATAGTTGATATTATCTTACATTTGAATAAAGTAAGCAGTCAAGATGTGTTAACCCATTAACGCCTAAACAGAAACTAGAGATTGTTTGATGTAAAATCGTCTGCACTAAGATATGATATTGCAGTGACTTTAAAATCTCAATCAGTCATATTTAAAGCAAAGTAAGGTCATTGACTCATTACTTTGTTTATAAAGACGTGATAAAACTTGACAAATTTCATAAACATTCTTCTCCAGTCATTGAATGTTTATTTTTATAAGCATCCTCAAACGAGGACGGCCGGTGTAAATGGTTTAAACGTTTTTGGAAAGTTTGGATTGCTGACACAACCAGCTGAGCAGTTGTGCGAGGATCAAGTTTAAGAATTTTATGAGGATGCCAGCGTGAAAACAGGACAATACCATTCAAGAGTTTAGTTGTGTAAACAAAACAGCATGTTTTCTCCTAGTGTGAATAAGTGACTGTTCCTTTTTCCATACAGGCGGGTTAAAGTCAGTATATAGTTTTCTGAGACTAATCTTAAGCGAGAAGAAGTGAAACGAAAAGATAGATGAGCCAAGTTTGGATATTCTAAATGATGTTAAGAGTTGTTTGGATATACAAGATCCGGTTTACTGAGTATGATAGGGTATTCCAAAATTGAAGAAAGGTCAAATGTGATTGTTAGGAATATTTTTGAATGGTGTTTATTGTGTGTTGTTTGGTATATTGTTTTAGGATTATGTTTCTCCCATCCAGATAGAAGATTGATATTTTAAATATTTTAAAACGTCGGGTTGTTTAATCAAGTATTAAAATTTAAATAATCACTTTAAAATTAAACTAATATTTCGTAAATTATATTTTAATAATATTTTCTTAAAATAAATAAAAATTATTTCAAATTTAAAGTATAAATTATTTTTGTAATAATTAAATTGTAATTTAAATTTGTTTGAATAATAAGACGTTAAAGAATATTATTAAAGATTATCAATCAAGAACGATGACGAGCTATGCAAGTTTTACGGAGAATTGTTCTAGTGGCAATTCAAATTGTGATATAAATAAATGTAAAGAAAACCCAATTAATGTTCTTAATAGTGATGTAGTAGAAAACAATTTTTTTCGCTGAAGAAGGATGATGTCTGGCATATCAATATAGCGGAGTTGGAAGCAGCACTAAAATGAATTAACATTGCATTGTCGTGAGGCTTAAAATAGATCGAGATATTGTGTAAATAAATCTGAAGTGCTGACTAAGATTCTGACGAATTTATGGAAAAAATCTCAAAGTGGTTTCGGTTCCGAATGTTCACCATCAATTGAAGATTTGAAAACATTCAAATCAGTACATTGTAAAGTAGATATAATACTTTTCTCAGTTCGAAAAACCATCACTATCATTTCAGCAAGAAAATATGAATTTTAAATCCACTGTGAGTGTAAATTATATTGCTGAACACAGTAAGACTTACGATTCGAAAGCAAATATAAAAACAAACAAAATAATTAAAAAATTCTGTGCTCAGTTAAATATTTCTTGAGAAAGAGTGGTCTGTGAAGCACTGTACCCAGCCCTGAAAAAAGTACTTGTACAGTGCAGAATCAGCTGAATGTTCAAAGAGTTAGGGTAAATGGTGCAACTTGACAGAGACTAACATACGGAAAGTTATTTTATTATAACAATTTAAAGTGTAAATATTTGTGCTAAATACCTAATTGACATTATTGGTGCCTATAATTATAAAATTATAATTTTTTATTTGTTTCTAAATGTATTTGTTTCTGTATGTACTCTTTTGTAAACTGATGTATATCAGATGATTAGATTCTAAGATTAATGTGCGAATGGGTCTCACAAAAACCTTATTGAGTGTCTTTAGATGACCCAATTATTCACTGATTATATAATCACTCAATGAAGCTTATATCGTCGAAATTAATTGTTAATAATAAAATTTTGTGTTTTTAAAACTAAATTGCTTAATTTTTTTTAATTATTTGAATAATTGATTAGTTAATAAATACTTAATTTATTCATGTGTTATCATCAGAATTATACAACTATGCAAAATTCCAAATCAATCAAACCACATGAAGTGGGTGAGAAATCGTTTGAAAGATTTGTAGCATGTGCATAAACAAACAAAGTGAGTTGTATAAGTGTCACAAAAAAGAAAGAATAATAAGATACTGACACAATTCTGAGTTATTTAATACTATAATTTAATACTACCAGTCAAAGGTGGGTCCAGTGGGGTAAAGGGGGAAGTACCCCACCTGGATCCGTCCTAGCCTCTAAACCTACCTGTGTTATATGCAATGAAACACGAGGCTCAAGCTCAGCAGAACCCATTTGATCATTTGTCTGATAGAGATTTTGATGATTTATAAACATTTTTTGTTTTGTTTTTTTTGCATTCAAATTACCCCCCATCCTGGAATCTCAAATTTAAACATAAACCATTGTAGCGGGAGTAAGGTCTTTGGCAAAGAAAACTCAAATTTTATCGGTGTGTGTTTGATCTGTATATCGATATCTAGAGTGAGGTGTCGGTCGGTCTGAACCGGACGGTTGTCATTTGTGGATCGATTGAACGAATCAAAAAATTATCCATTAAGAATAAAAATGGACGATTATGTTGAGAAGCATTTTATTTGAAAATGCATAACATTAAAATTTAAAACTGTCACACACTTCCATATTTGTTTAATTAAATTAAACAAAAATCAGTTTTTTAAAAGTTTTTTTCAATGTCCGTCGTTTGACCGGAGCATCACACTAAAGTTCAAAGAAAAAAAACTTTTATAAAAAAGTTTTAAAAAATTAAATGTTATTTTACACCAAGGTATATTTCCTTATACACGGTGTACCAAAAAATAACATTTTTTGAATTGAAATGTCCTACATATTTTTGAATTTTTCGAAAATAGACTTAAATCTAAGAACTTTTTCTTCTATAGACCATATGTCTATATTCAATTGTTATCGAACTACAGACAGTTGAAGATCATAAAGTGTATCATAAATAAATAAAGTAATGTAAGAATTTTGATTAGTTACTGTGCAGAGCGTTAATGATAGAGCAAACTTATTTTATTTTCCTGGCTTAGTTTTTTAGGCTTATTTCACTATAAAACTAAAACTCAAAGTGAGGTAAGTACCATGTAAAGAACTTAACTCAATTTTTAAAGTTTATTGTACGGATATTACATTGTGAAAAAAATACTAATTGTTTTGTGTACCAGTTGTTGGGCATTTGTGTTGAATAATTACAAATAAGATATTACCTGAAGGTAAGTATTTATATTTCTTTAAAATAGGCATTTTTCTTAATTTTTTTGATAATCATAGTTATTCTTTAGAATTTGCGATCATCCACCAAGTCAAACTATTTATAAATTATTTTGTTTTGCAAATTAATGTAGTTTAAATTTTTAAGTGTCAAAGAATATTAATTCAGTTTTTTATTAAGATATCTTTATATTTGTGTAAATTGTTTAAAGGTGTAAGTGTAGATGTGTCGACGTTTTGCAAATCCTATAATAAAAATCAATGTTTTACTCCTCGGGAACTAACAAACTACAGGCATCACGTAAAGAAAAAGTCAGTTTTTAAGAGCAACCTGGATGTGAAACTCCGACGACTATTGAAACAAATATGTGGCACAGTCCAGAACTCATCCACTGAATACTTTTATGCAGATAAGGCTCTTGGAGGACTTGGAATTGTGTCAGTGAGAGACGAATATCCAATGCAAACGATAGTGCAAGCATTTTGAAATCTTACTTGCTCGGACTCGACATCTCAGGAATTAACAGTAATTAATTTAGCAAAAACTCTAGATAAGCCCAACAAAACAGATAGAGATTGGACAGTCTCTGATTACCTAGACTGGTTAAATCAAGGCGACACAGAGAACAGATACAAATAGTGGTGGACAAAGACTCGTAACTCAATTAAATACCTCGATTCTATTGGGTTGCGAGTAAGATTCACCATTAACGGACTTGGAATCTGTTCAAAAATAAATCTATTCAAAAAAAATCTGCATAATAAAAACTGAAAACACCAATACGGAATCGGTGTCGATTTCAAAAACTCCCATACACTCAATCTCCTCCCAGCCCCGTCTTTGTATGCAAAACTAAAATTCATAAAGTGGAGTAAAAAAACGGTGGCTGGAATCTCTGCAGTTGCCATTACAGACAACAAAGGTACTTTTGATGTCATGTATGGTGAAAACATTACAAACGAAGAATGGTAATTCCTTCACTGTACCAGAACAAATAATCTCCCAACTAATTACAAACCGAGAAAACCACGCAATGAAACACTCTGCTGAGCATGCGGCAAAGTTACAGAGACACAGATACATGTCTTGTGTCTCTGAAAAAGAAATAGTCCGATGATTATTGACAGACATAATGCGGTGATGCAGATTGTCGAGGAAACAATATCATCGGAAAAATCAATCTTACAAATAATTAAAGACCATGAGAGCACGTGGTTTTACTTGATAAGCAGAGTTGACTTATAAATATTCACTAAAGGTAAAAAAGAACATTGGCAGATCGATGCCAAAAAACCGTACAATACGCTTAAAATTCTTAAGAAAGCAAGAAAAGACAATTAGGCGAAATATAAAAAGCCGAAAGAGGAGGTCAAAAAGCACCACAAAGGATAGAAAGTTCGACTGAGCACCATTGTGGTAGGTTTTTTGGGTTCCTAGCCGAGTGAAAAAGAAACAATACTCGAAACATTAAAGTTTTCAGAGACGACAACAAAAAATCTGAGACGCAAGTGTATTGTCTCCAATTTCAAGTATTGTACTCTGACATAGAGCAAAAACATCAAATGCAGCGACTATTGCTCCGGTTGCGGCAGATGCGCCAGAAGTAGGATATATAGAATATGCGAGTAATTCACTCCAATGAACGACTCTAGCTCGGAGAGTTCGCCTATTATCCGAGGATAACGATAAGTATTCCGAACAGGAATGTGGCTTTTTACATGTACTTTGATAATAAAATACTTTAATCGGACTCCTATAATTTTAGTAATTTTATTTATAAAAAAATTATCCCCCACTGACTTGTCCCCTGGATCCGCCCTTGCTACCAGTATGGAGGGTGCATGGAGTGATGATATATGTCGTTGAGACATTCCACAGCGATAGGATTAAGGTACCACTTATCCAAAGTTTACAGACAAGTAGACTTTGTAACACTTTAGAACAATTTTATTCGAAAAAGAGCATCCATTCAAAAGTGACTCAACATAAATTTAAAAAGATAGATAAAATAAAGGTATAAAATAACTGCTGTATTTATGGGAGAATGTTAAAATCACAGAGATGTTATTTTTAATTATTTAAACGTTCTACTAAGCTGTCGTGGACGTCTTTTTCAGATCCTAAGTTTTTAAAGAAACAATTTGAAGTACTTGAAATAACTCTAATCTTTTATCTATTAGTTTAAACATGTTTACCAATCTCTGTAATTAATAACCATTCCGAATTGAATTGAGGGGGAAAAATAATTTATTTTTAATCGGCTTTGCTTTTGGATCTTTTTTCATTCTTTTTATTAGCTTACTTTCTATATAGGTATATATGTATCCATTGAATTTAGAAACCTATTTTTTGAAGGCTTTTTACTCAATCGATTTTCTCCAAACTTTGCATACTTACTCATTCTCGATGACAATAAATGATAATGTGAAAATTTGATCAAAAAAAACTTTTTAAGGTCTCAGAATTGGGAAAAAACGATCCCATCGGAGTTCCTGAACAATATTAATTGAAAAAGATCTACTTACAAATTATAAATAGTTTATATTAATTTTTAAATTTTTTATTGTGTTTTTTTGAATTTTTTTTAATTAAAACTTTGTTCGCAATGTAGAGTTCTGTCTGCTTAAAGAATGGTTATAAAAAGTTAAATTTTTTGATTTAATAGTTTATAGTTATCACAGTTTCTATCCCCTCATCATTACTCTTGTCTACTTTCTTGTCTGCGAACACTCGAAAACATTTTGTACATAAATCTTTGGAAACGTTTAAAAATCTTAAGAGGTTCTGAATGATTGTCAAAGATCTCTAAACTAAAGAAGATGTTGAAGTTGTTCTCAGACAAGAAGAACTTTTGCCAAATCCAAAGGACAGCATTCTAACTTCCAAATTATCTTTTAATAATCTTTTAAAAAACTATCTTAAGAAAGATGGTATAAGAAACTAAATCTCTTTTATCTTGATCAATTAAAACGATTTACTTCAATTAACTTTAACTTAAATTTTCAAAGGCTAAATAGAATAAAATATATTAACCCTTTCCTGACTGTTGATTTAATAGGAAATCACGATATTTTGGTCCACCATGGACATTTATGCAGCAAAATCGTAAAACGGTTTTTGGAGTCGATAAGAAAGATAACTAGTTACATTTGAGGTAGTTTATTTACAAGTTTTGCTGCCAGTTTAATGTTTGAGTCTTTAAAAACACATTAAAAATTGTTTTGTAATTTTTAATTATGCCAGGAAATGGTTAATATTGTTTAATATTTAGTATTAACTCTAAGCCATTTTGACTTTCCGGTCTTCCCGACATATTTGTGGATCGAGAATTCCCACTTGAAGCTCTCGATGTTTCCTGACCGTTTTCACCAAGCTTGTTTGACATTTGACCAGTGCTTCTAACATTCAGGCTAGATGATCTTCGAGTGTTTCGTCTCAAAGTTGCATTCTTACGTCTCGGAAGAGCAGGAACTGATGTTACTTTATTATTTCGAATATTTGTTCCATTGAATCCGGATCGTCGCCGAATATTATTGTATCTTGGTATTTCTGAATAGAACATTCCTTGGTTTCTTACTGGATAATTATTGCCATTACTAAGAAAATTAATTTTGATACTTTAGACTCGATTAAAAAATTTAAATTACGGATAATAAGCTCGGTTTCGAAAATAATAAGATCTTGATGGAGTCCTGTCTGACCATGACTCGTAAACGTCATCTTCCACATGACCCTGATAGTACGATCCTGGTCTCATGTCATCGATGTATGACATGTCTCTTCCATCTCCTGTTTAAATTTATTCCTTAATTCATTTACGATCTATAATAAATTAACAAAAGCTGGCAAAATTATTTATATATTTAAGATTTTTTAGAATTCTATTATTATGAAAATTACGAGAGAAAATATTTGATAGTTATTAATAAATAAGGAATTTAAATATTAATTGAAATGTTTAAAATCACAACGATTAACTTCATTAGAATAAATAAACTTTATTATTTTGATGGACTTTTAACCATATACAGGTATAATGTTCAGACCAATAGCCTTATGCAGTGGTGGCCAAAGGTTTAAGACAAATATACATATTAGCCAATCGCAAACTGTTAGGTTATGTTATTCCGACACAAAAACTTATCAGGTGTGTGAGCGTGTGTGTATACATGGCTTTTAGTATCAAAGCAGTAATTATTTTATTAAGAACATTTAGACAAGTCTCATTTGAATTTTTATTACAAGCACATTTAGAGTCACTACAACTCTCAGAAGGTCTTTCTTCGTTTGTCATTGTTCTAATTGGTTTTCTTATTTCTATTATTAATCATGATTATTCGAACAATTTTTTCTAAGTTATTTTTTAAAATATTTAACTTCAGAAAAATATTAATTAAAAATACAAATTTTTACCATTTCTCAATAAAACCCAAAATAATAAAAATGTTATCAAATTATTAAAAATGCATTTAATTTAAATTTTATTAAAAAATATTAAATATAATTTTAATTGTTAAATTAAAAAATATAAACTTATCAAATGATTATTTTAATTATGTTCGAATAGTCAATCACTTTAAATTTAATAAAAATACATATTTCCATCTGGGTGGGAGAATCACCATTCTATATTCAACATACTTAAATCAAGATGCAGCATCAATACATTTACACATTCAAACAATTTAAAATATTCCTCACATATTTCATGAATCATCTAGTCACACTACTGGCACTTATGAACAATTTCAAAGCTAAAATCAAAGTAGTTTAAATGGAACAGATTTCTAAGGAGCGGTGCAAGAATTTGGTGAATTAAATGCCTGACCGAATCTGTGTGGTAACCGTGTGGTAAAGGTGGTCGAAATCACTATTGATTCAACACGATTTTTGTAAACACTTGCTAAATGTTTTGCTGATTATTAAGTTGGTTCTTAAAATTCTTTATTGTTTCTTTATTGTTCTTCCACCAATGTCTTAATCGTCTCCCAAATATTATTTCAGCCGGTGAAACACCTGTCCTAGCTTGAACTGTACTATTCAACATAAATTCTATTTCCGACAAAACTTCTGTCCAAACTCTGTGGTCTCCGTCCTTCATTCTAATATTTACAGCATCTCTGACTGTTCGAAATTGTTTTTCCACTATCCCATTTGTATTATGATGATATGGACTTGAATAGATTATCTCAACTTTGAACCTTTTAACTGTATCTTTGAACAAAGCCGATTCAAATGTTTTTCTTCTATCAACATGGATTTCTTTTGGAGGTCCAAATTTCCATATCATATCAAATTTCCCATTCATTTTATGGGAACCATATGCAATTATTCTTTCTCTTCCACATATGTCTTTCTGTGATAGCACCGCTCCTATTGTATCAAAACTTGCATCTGTATCGAGTATAAAGTCCTTTGAAAAATCAGGGTATGCCAAAATTGGTGTCTGAATCATTCTTTCTTTTAATTTTTGAAAAGCTTCATCACATTCTTCAGTCCAAATCAGTTTTTTATCCTTGCTCTTACCACATAAGCCTTATGAAACCTTTGCATATCTACCGTAATCCTCTATGAATTTCCTGTAGTAATTTGTCAAACCCAAAAAGCTTCTTAAATGTTTGATACATGATAGGTTTTGAAATTTTCTAATTGCATCAATCTTTGTTTTATCTGTCTCAATACCTTCTTTACTTATGACATATCCTAAAAATTTCGTTTTTTCTACTAGGAATTGACATTTCTCTGGATTTATTCTCAAGCCGGATTCTTTAATTTTCTCAAATACGCTATGTATTCTTTGAAGATGTTCTTCTCTATCTTTTGTAAAAATCAAAATATCATCAAAATGTACTACTGCTACTTTCCAATTCAAATTTCCTATAACTTTCACCATTATTTCTTGAAAGGTAGCTGGAGCCGCTGCAATTCCAAAAGGCATTCTTTTAAAACAATATTGACCATTCTTTGTTGAAAACGTAGTTTTAATCTTTGATTCTTCTTCTAATTCAACCTGATAATATGCATTTCCCAGATCGATTGTACTAAAATATTTTGCTCCATTCAACGTGTTTAACATTTCATCCACATTTGGCATGGGAAATGCCGGTCTTACCGCAATTTTATTCAACTGTCGAAAATCGACACATACTCGGATGTCTTGTTTCTCTTTTTTCCATACATACACCAGAGGGAAGTTCCATGGAGAACTACACTTTTCAATTATACCGTTTTCTTCAAAATTTCTAATGACATCATCTAGTTTCTCTTCAAAATGTTGTGGTAGTCGATAAGGCTTCACTAAGACTGGTTCTCCATGAGTTTTTATTTTGTGTTTCATTAAGGAAGTTTTCCCAACATCCCACTTGTCAGCCATGAATATTGATTTATATTCTCTTAATAGTCTCATTAGTTGGTTGTCAACTTTGGTGTTAAATATTTCTTTAATTCTCTTTAGTCTGTCATCATCTGTTGGACTATCTCTAATCATCCATATATCACTTGAATCTATAGTTTCCTTCTTTAGTTTTATTCCAAATTTGTAAAAAAAGTCAACTCCTGCTATCATTTCTGGATTGAGTTCTTTGACTACATAAAACTCTATAATTTTTTTGTACTCCTTCAATTATTACTTTTAATTTAACAATTCCATAATTTATAAGTTCTGAATCATTTGCACAATGAATGCGTTTACTCGTTTTCTTTATCTGAACATCTTTCATACTTTTAAGTATATCTGCTTTAACAACATTTACTTTGGCACCGGTATCCAAAAGACATTCAACATTCATATTCTTTGTATTAAATTCAATTCTTGGTCTTCCATTCAATTTGTCATATCTAATATTGAGCTTTGATATTTTCAACATTTCTTCCTGTTTCAACTTTTGCGATTTTCTCTTTATCTCCTTATCAAAACAGTATGTTTCAAATTCTTCTTTCCAACAATCTAATTCACAAACTTCAAGAGGGGTATCTTCCAACACACAATCACACATACAGTCATACATATCATTACATACGCAATCACATACACACACATTTTTACTTCTTAGTGAAGCACACTGATCACCTCTCCTTGTGATCGTGCATCCTCGTTTCTCTGGTCTATGTCGTATACTTGTCTGTTATCTGTAAACATTCTTTGTCTCGAGTTTCCTTCATTTGATCGTGTTTCTTCATATTCGTTGTAATCGTTGTCATCATGCATTTCTGCAATATCATATCTTCGATTCTGATGCCTCTGTTGATTTCGTGGGTTATTTGTTCTTTGCCATTCATTTTTTTGGCATCTTGGTCTCTTTCTTTAAATCCATTCTTGTTCATGTAGCATTGCATCCTGATATGGCCATTTTTGATGCAATAGGAACACTTTATATTTGGACAGTTTCTTCTGATGTGAACTTCTTCGTGGCATGCCAAGCATTTTGCAACTTTTGAATAGTTATTTCTCGGTTTGTATTCATTATTTCTTTGATTAGTGTACCTATCTTCGAAATTTCTTTGTTGGTTTCGTTCTTTATAGTGTGGTTTACGTTTGCCTACCGTTTTCCATTCATCATGTTTACCTACCATATTGTATGCCGCAACTGTTTCTTCTTTTTCCATTTTGCGTAGTTCATATATATTTGAAACTACATCTTTTATGTCCTTTGTTTCGGTAGCTCCTCTCAATTTCAATTATCTTTTCATCTCATAATCGTTAACCATATTCATGCAAACAAGGTTGAGCAGCTTTTTCTTAGAAAGTTTGCTTTCTGTTAGTATCGTTACTAATTCTTCGGCTTTTTTGAACGTTTCTTTCGGATCTGAAAATCCCCACCGGAGATTTAAAATATCCTTCATTGTGTCAAGCAGAGATTTTTCTTTCACAAATGCAGTTTTAAGTTTTTCTTTATATGTATTTCCATCTGCATTTGAAAATTTTGTGATTGCTGCTGGAGTCATGAAGATCGTCACTATCACTAAACTTATATCTTCTGTTATACCAATAATATCAGCATAACCTTCGAAATTTTTTATGAAGTCATCTAATTTTGACTCGGATTCATCAATTTTTCGTGTCCCATAATGTTCGTTGTTACATGAGCTGTGGTCGCCATATTAACAACATCAATATGAGTTTTACAACATTTATTAATAGCACAAGCGCATTCACTATTTGACATTTTTCTTGATCAATATATTTCTGAGTTCATACT
>MQRK01253047.1:0-10405 GCA_001938485.1 Girardia tigrina | reverse complement strand
TTGTGTCCCAAAACCGCCATTATTTTTCGACCAACCTAATATTTTGTAATACAGAAGTTGATTTATAAATGAATTTACAATAGTTAAAGCTACTCTTAAAAATGTAAGTGATGATTATTGCTTTCAATTGTGTAATGATTTTTCCGAAAAATTAATTAATGATAAAATTACTTCACAAAATAAACAACTTAAAAAATCACTTCTAAATCTTACAAAATTCAAAGTATGTTCAGTAATAAATCTCGTACTCCTTTGAGTTTATGTTCCAATCTGGTTTATCAATTTTCGTGTAATGGGTGCAACGCTACATACATTGGAGAGACGTCTCGTCATCTCTGTAAACTGGATTCAGGAGCATGGAAAATTGGGTAATGATAGAAGTAATGCTGAACATGAGAAAGTTTGTAGATTGGAGGGGAAAACAACTAATTTTAAAATATTTTGCAGTAATTTTAAAAATTATTGGGAAAGAGTCCTTTGTGAGGCATTATTGATTAAATCACTAAATCCATACATTAGTCTCCAAACAAGTCTCTCTTCCACTTTGTTGAAAATATTTAATTAGTGTTTACGCAAGATGTTTTTATAATCATCAATTTGCTATATATAAGACAGCAAAATAGTTGTTAATTAAGCTTGAAGATGGTGGAAAATCCACCAAAATATATTGCAAGAATAAAATTTAATTTTTGAATGGGGTATTGATTGTATATGTGTATTTCGTTTTCATATCTTATTATATTTAATTTTTGTTTACAAAAATTATTAAAAGAAATGAAAATTCTTAATTTCATTATAAATTATTACGAACGACATTGAATTAAACATTTAACATAATTTAATATAATTGGTTGTTTTAGATTTTAATTTACTATCTTCTTTCGTTTGTTTAGAATAAATATTTTCTTCCTGACTTCAATCAACAAAAAATATAAAACCATAAATTATTTATTATTAAAAAGTCATTAAAATTAAATAAAAACAATATTAAAATTTCGTTTTTTTTATTCTTTTAAATAATTAAGTAATTCTTTAATATGTAAATTAATTATATGTTTTATATTATTTATATATAACTAATATCATTTTATTCTTTATAATCTGAACACAAATGAAAACAAAAGAGAGAAAAATCACAAAATCTGTCAAATAAATGAGATGAAATACTTCCGAAATCCTTCATAAAAAGACAAAATAATCACTCTGTTAAATTATTTTTTAAAAACAAATTGATTACTTAAAGCAGAAACACCAATTTAACCAATTCATACTCATCATGGCTCACAAATGAGATTGATCTAAAAACTTCAAAATGTTAATCTCATACAGAATCTTGTTTCAATGAATATCGAATCCTAATTGGGAAAATTAGAACAACTGCCGAGAAATCGAGAGAAAATTCAATTCTACTCAACATTAACTTACTAATGAAGCATTGAGGTCATCGATTTATTTTAAAAATATAATATAATGTGTTCGATTTATTTTTTTCTAAACAATCAATCTCGTAAAATTTCTAAACACCGTTTTAAAATACTATTAAACATTTTTACATTAGGAAAAAAAATTAAATTTGATAAAAATTATATATATATATATATATATATGTATCACTAATATAAATAAAAGATATATTATTATTATTATTATTATTTATAATTTATATTTATTCAAATTAATTAATTAATTTATTTATTGATATATTTTAAAAATAAAATATAATCTGTTTAATTAATTTTTTTCTGAACAATCAATATCGTAAATTTCAAAAAAAACCCTTTAAAATTGTCATTAAAATTTTTTACATTAAGAAGTCAAATATCAAAAATTAAATTTGATAAAAATCATTTTTTACATATTTAGTAGGGAATAAATTACAAGTTACTCCCATAAAATCTTAGGTTTTTTACAGAAGCCCTTGCTTAAATGTTTCAAATTCGTATGTGCATTTAATATTTCTTACTTTTACAAGGAAAAATATATTAAAAGACACTAACAATTATTTAATACTCTTTATTTCCAAGATTTAAAAGAAATTTACATAATGAATATCCGTTTAATAAATAATACATTAAAGCCAAAATTTAGTATTACCAAATTTTGCTGCAATAATGGCTTGTACCCGCTGTGGCATTGACTCAAAAAACTTTCGACAAGTATCCGTAGTAAAAATATCCCTGATCCAAACAGATATGAGAGAGGTAACGAGTCATTCTTTAGTGAAGATTGTTTCCTTTCGTAACCTGAGCTTGACAATAGCCTAGAGGGTCTTATACGGATTGAGGTCTGGGCTGTTGCCCGGTCAAGGTTAAACTGAAGCATGATTGGCGGCGAGGCATTACATGGATTTCCTGCTGGTATGGCAAGGTGCCCCATCTGGCATTAACACAAAATCATTAGTAGGAAACCACTCATGAGTCGTGAGAACTTCCACATATTTGTCCGATTTCATAGTTTTCTCTGCAACATGAAACCAGCCACAACCTTTTGCACTCATCATGGACCACACCTTCACCTTTGTAGGGAATTTTACTTTGTGTCTTGTGGGAATTTGCCAGACACGAGGTGTATAAGCTGCTTCACACTGACAGGAGGACTCGTCTAAAAAACAAACTTTTGACTAATCCTCAACACTCCGAACAGCATGATCATTAGTGTAAAGGCCACACTTAAAAAATGAATTTTTTTAGAGAGACAAGAATGAGTATTTAAGTTATTTTGATTAATTTGAGAGAGTGTGGGACTTTGGAAAATGATTTTTTGTTGCGGTTGATCCCGATTTGTAAGTTTTTCATTGTATAATGTTATGGGTAGTATGCACATTTTTATTTGTGAGAGTGTGGATGTAATTGAATTATTCAATTAGTAGATTTATTTAAATTTGTTTATCCATTTATTTTTTGTTGATGTTTTTTGTATTTAAAAAAAGAAAGTGACAAGTTCTATGTTTTTAATATAAATAAATCTCAACTTTGAGACGCATTTCGAAATATTTTATCAAGAAGCGACTTGCATTCGAGTTACAAAAAAATCAGACATTAATTAATAAAAATGGTAAAAAGTTGTCGAGGTCAAAATGGTGTAACCAAAAGTCTTTTCTGAAGAAAAATAATTATTGAGACTTGCTCTGTGAGAATTTGTCAAAAGGAATTCAAAGATAATCATAGTCTGAAATAATTAATTATGAAAATTTAAAAAAAAATCAATTACCTAATTTATATCCCTACGTGATTAGAATTTGAATTTATGAGCATTAAATTGCGTTAACTGCTTATCTTTGTACATTTGCATTTGTTTTCCTGTTAATCCAAAGTTTTAAAAAAAGAAAGAAAATAAAGAAGACATCTTTGATAATTATCCGAATATTAGTGTTTATTATCCTGTTGACCAAATTGGTTTATAAATAAAGTTTAAAAAAAGAAACATTTGATTATTATCTGAATTGGCCAAAGACTCGTGTCCGATCAAATTAATCCGTTGATTTTTAATTACCATTACCTGCGTACAAATACTAAACTTACATTTTGCTTGATAATAATTCTTGCTGGTGTTAACTTTGGGTGTGATTAATTTTTGGTGCTTTGGAAGATCCAACTATTTTTTTATTATTAGATTTTAAAACTTTACTAATTTGAGTTTGAGTCCTGTTCAACTTTTAATCAGTTGTGTTAAATTTGAAATATATATTTAATTAATAACAGCTATATTCATTCTTGTTTTTCTTACAGAGAAATTTCTTTGATTGATTTTTAAGTTTATTGGATTAATCAAGGAATTTTCTTCACCTAAAATTGAATTTAATCGTGAGACATAAGCACATTATTACAGACGACAACCATACCAAAACAAGATTTTACTAATATATTCTTGACTTGATTATAATTGCGAGACACTTAGACACAGTATTACAATTGGTAACAATATACCCATACAATTAGCCCACTGGATACGTTTCTTGCGCATTGCAGCAGTCAGTAAAGGCTTAGAAACTGGTTTTGCCTTCATAACTTCTTGTTCCTTGAGTCTAGGTTGCACTGTTTTGTAGGACGCATTTGACACTCCAGTAGTTTGAAGAGCACTAGCTAATTAATCTAAGTTGCTTGGATGTTATGCAGCCGACGAATTAAGTGGTCTGTCTGCAAGGATGTTGCTCTTTTATATCCACATCGCCCAATACGAGAAGTACTGGAAGTTACTAGTTTCTTTCTACGCTTGACGGTCCTTTTACAGACTCCAATGAGATCTGCGATTTCCCCAATTGAATGTCTGCCACTTTTAAGAAGAGCAAGCATAGCAGTCTTTTTGGACTCTGTAGTATCTTTCTTCTTTCCCATTTCAGAAACAAGTAAATAAATGAAATATCATTATTTTCTCAGGATTAATGTGATAATGACATCTTTCATACTCAGTAACTGGTGAATAAATTTATCTTCTTGCTACCAAGCAATGAAAACTTTATTGGTGGAACAAATGTTAGTTTGTGTGCTGCGTTATTTGCTATGTGAACAGTTAATCAATTGGCAAAATATATCATTTTCAAAATTATGCAATCATAATTGTCATTATTGGTCCTGATAATAATAATGTACAATGTCAGGTAAATTTATTTACTAGCTTCAAAATGAATGAAATATAAATAAATGAACATCTGTTATTGTGTTTTATATCTCTTTCCTTGTAAAAGTAAGAAATTTTATATGCGCATGTGAATTTGTAACATTTAAGCAAAGGTTTCTGTAAAAAAACAAAAATTTTATAGGGGTGACTAATAATTTGTCCCCTACTGTATATAAAAAATATAAATTAAAGAAATATTATTTTTACTAATTATTATCTTTATTTTTTAAAATTAATTAATTAATTAAATATTTCTAATACATTAAGTAATCATTTATAAATATTTTTTGTTGAAACTGATTCTTTTATCATATTTTTTCATAAAAAAATAGATTGATAAAAAAGAATAAGACAGAAGAACAAAGACGTTGACTTCTCTTTGTTTTCTGTATCAAATTACTTTATTTTTCGAAATTACTTTTGTTTTCTACGGAATCTTTTTTAATATCTTTTATTTATTAAAATTAATAATTAATAAAATAAATTATTATAAGTACTCATTTTAACCAGATCTTCACTGAAAAAGACTCTTAAAGCTCTAAATTTTCATAAAATTGGAGCTTGTGTTTTCGAAGTTTTTTGATTAGGAAAAAATTAATAAATGAATTCCAAAATTAGATTTAAGAGAATTTTAGCATTAATAGAATAAATTTTTTTTATTAATGAAGGAAGAATATTAATTGAAGAAGTATATGTGTACATGTGATCACAGACAGAGCTGTATTGGGATAAAAATACCTGGTAGTCCTCGACAGTGTTGCACAAACAAAAACCAATGTGAAACGTTTCATCACGCCCCTTAACTGTCTTCTCTGGTCGTTAAGTAAAAATGTCGATATTCCTTGATGGTCTGCGTAAGGATTGCCAGCTACACAACTGTCATGCGCCGGGAAAGAACAACGTTAAAAGAGGATATAATCTGAACGATCCAGGAGAATGAGCAGCATTGTAGAGCAAGATGAGTCAAAGGATCGTCTTTTGTAAATCATTAGCTTATCTGTCATATTGATTAAAAATATTACATTGCAAACATTTAAGAAAAGATTTCATTGTTGGAAAAAATCGAATTTAATAGCTCGAGTGAACTTCAACTAATGTTGTATATATTCCAACGAATTTATGTTAATATTATCAATGTATTATAAAATATAATTTATTTTTAAAACTTATTTTGTTATTATTTGTTATTATTGTGTTATTGTTATGTTACTTGTAATATTTTCTGAAAATAATTATTTGATTTTCAATTAAATTTGTCACTGAATTTATAATTATTGTATTTACAATTTCATTTTTATGATTAAGAGTCTGAGATTAATTACAGAGGGATTAAATGTCTGTGATTGTAATATATATCTTAGTGACCATTTCTAACAAAAAAATCGAATCATTTTACAATATTCACCAATTTAAATATTATTGAAATGTAATTCGAATTCCTTCTATTTTTTGTCTCAAAGTTATTACTAATTACAAAATTATAATTCACACAAGTTTTTTTTCACAAAGAATATCGGGATCAATCGACCCAAGAACTTTCAAACTCGAAATTGTAAATATGAAAATGACAAGAAAAAAGGCGTTGTTTAAGTGAACCAAAAAATAAAAGATGACAAAACACAAATTCAAAAACTACTTAAAAAATTGAGTTGTAAGTGAACTGCCGAAAAACTCGTGTATTTGTTATTTCGTTGTTATTTTGTAATTTTGTGTTTTATATTATGTATTTTGCTTATTTTTTGCATGTATGAACCGTCATGGAAATTCCCACTTCATATATATAATAAATAATTTTCAAAAAAAAATTGCAAAATCCTCCAGCTTTCATGTTATGAAAATATTTTATCAAACAAAACCCAGAATTACATGTTAATGAAAAGTTTAAGTTAAAAAGAATGATTTCTTCAGGGTATCCCTATAAAATAGAACCCGACATCAGTTTTCAGGTTTCTTAGGCGTAAATTTAATAAATTTTGTTGAAAAGATGTTTATGAGTCCCAAAATATTATTAAAAAGAAATAAATGAAACATCAGTGTTGTATAATCTCTAAATTTCAATACAATATCAATAAAAATTCTCAAAATCGTTTCATAATGGAAAATTATTATTTATTTTTAAATAATAAATGAAACTTAATTACCATTTAAAAAAAAATATTTTTTTAAAATTTATTATCGATTTAAAATTAAACACATTTAAACCAATTTTGATTTATGATAAAAAAAATCTTTTTTTTCAACAAAAAGTGATATGTTAATAGTTTCAATGTAACAAAATTTTCGTAAATAAATATTTCCCAACATATTTTAACATTTATATTCTTCAAAAATTAATAGCAAATGTCTAACAGCTGTTTTTTAAGGAAAAAAAACTAACGTAAAAGAATTATTTTTAAAAAATTTGTTTTAATTGAATGTGAGAAAACGGAATAAAATCACGAGAAAATAAATAATAATTTCTTTGAATAATAATTCCTTTTTTTTCAGTTTAAAATTTAATTATATTTTTTTTAAAAATCAGAAATATAATTTATTAAATATTAATTTAAAAGGGATTTTCATTTTTTTCCAGTGCAAAGGAAATTAAAGCTTAAATAGATGGACTTAATTTGGTTTAATGTTATGTACATTAACAATAATAATAATAATAATAATAATAATAATAATAATAATAATATAAATCTTCATCATCATTTTACACCGAAACTTAAAACCATCCAACAAAATGGCAATAGTTACAAATATAGATATAAATAAATTTAAATGTAATTATTATTATTTGATTATTACTTTAAAAACTATTTCTTTTGATTCTTTAATATTATAATATTAATATGGAGGATGTTCAGGCACTTCAAAGCATTTTATATCTAAAATGTTGAAAAATTATGTAGGGAGACTTTGTTGAAACAACTATCATGATCCGTGGAGCGGTCGCGCCTAAGCCAATAAATACATAAAACTGTTAATTTTTTCAACAAAGATGTTCATCATTTAAGTTCAAAGAAATTTTAAATAAGTATAAGAATTTATATAAAATTTATTATGCAGATAAAATAAGGCCTCTTGTACTCTTAGTAGATTGAATGGGTCTTGAATTCAATCAACGGAAATAGAACAATACTTAAAATTCCTTCAAATGTGTTAAGCGATAACATTACCCAGATTAGCACTTACGTTACTTGAGAGCGTTAGCGGAAATCTCTCTTATAAATTTAACAAAATTACAACCACAAAATAGAATATATTACTTATAGCTATAAGATGCCCTAAAAGAGCGCAGCAAACACGTATTATACGCAGTTCAATAGTCATTTTGAGATCAGACTAAATGCTTATCCCTTATTACATGAAACTACGCATTTTAAAGAATTCCTTATATTTTGTTTTACATTTTTGAGACTTAAATACATAAAAATATTATGAAGACTACCAGTGAGGAGATGTTTTAAATTCGACATGTTCTTACATTTTTGAGCTCTTCAGCGAGCCGAAAAATGTTGTGAAGAAATAAATGATAAAATAAGTTTTTAAAAAGAAAGCTATTACAAATAACTTGTCAGATTTTATAAATGAGGAACATTTCAACACAAAAAAGTTTTTACCAACAATAATTAAGAACAATAAAATTATTTAAAGTCACTAACAAGTTTGTCAAAATGAAGCTGTATATTTGTAATGGGCATTCTCAAAACCATTAGTAAATGTTCGATTGTCATTTGGATAGTCAGACTCGCCGGGTTTCATGGCCAAGAACATGTTTTTTTTTCAAAATTTTACAAATTTTAATACTCATCATTATTGAAGAACAGTATAACATTTTCAGACTTTAATTTATCCTTCAATAAATTCCTTAACTGTAATTCAATCAGTTCTAATTAGCGATTAGAAAGCACAGATTCATTGTTCACAGGAAATGTAGTCGACAATTTAAGCTCTAATTTTCATCATCTTCGTAACTCATTTTTGTATGTACCTTTCAGCTTCAGTAACAAAGAATTCAGTGTTGAACGTCAGGAAATCGAACAAGTCATCTCTACTATAAGACGCCCTGTGTTAAATGAATAATTAGGGTAACAATAAAAGAATCATATTACAAGAATTGATAAAATTTAGATGCTGTTAAAAAATAATAAAATATACACAGTTCATTATTTTTATATTGCTAACTTTTAACGTTAATTATTTTATCAAACAAAAATTCCATTTTAAAAACGAGGATATATTAAAGCTGAAAATATTTAAATTTAAAATATTTTTTCGTAAAACATTTTTATTTTTTTGACTATTTTTGAATGGAGTTTTTTTATTTTATTTAGAGAGCAACTCATTATTAACATGCTTGTTTGCTCTTATATTACACCGGTGTTCTACTTGCAGCTTGAAGGGACCCTGTATTGCACATCAAATCGTCTTTGGATCCAAACTGGATGCCTTTCAAATGCTTCTTTAGATGGCTGAAGAGGTAAAAATTTGTCCAAAATCTGGGCTGTACGGTAGATGATCCGCAAGCACTAGTCCAACACCTTCAATTGTGGCCCGAGAAAAACCCGCTGTGCGCACTGATGCATTGTAGTGGATAAACCATAGATTTGCCTGTAATAGGCAACATTGTTGGTGATGCCTTTATCCGTGAAATCTATGAGAATAACGCTTTTATGATTCCAGAAAAGAGAAAGCACCATCGCTCGTCCATAACTTGTTTTCGCTCGGCTCTTTTAAGATGACTTTTCTCCAGGGATTTTAAATATTTGTTCTGCCCGATCCTCAGGTTCCCCGAGAATCTGACGGAGTCAGCAGAGCTATACAGTAGTAATTTGAACAGGGTCTCGACCTCAGTGTTCGTGTGCTGGTCCATTTATATTTTTTGAAAGTTATTATCGTTCTCGTTTTCAAATCAGAATATCCGAGCTGAATCAACTCATACGATTCGTACGAATCAGTGACCGACCTAAATTTCAACCAACATGACCAAAACATTCTAATCCAACTTTCATTAAAATTCTAATTACAATAAAACCGAAAAAAATGCCATAGATTTCAAGTAAAATTCGTATCCAGATGTAAAAAAAATATCACATGATTTTGATAGTTTATCTAGTCGTTCAACTCGCGAATTTTCAGCATTTTTTTCACGTATATTCTTATTTTTAACATTAAACATCATGTCTTTTAATCAAAATAAATGTTGCAACCTCCCAAAGATTTTATTTAATGACAAAATATTAAATTATTACAAATCTCGACTAATTCAAATACAAAAAGATATAATCAAACCCCGCAAATTATAAATAACAAATACGACTAACTTTAAAAAAATGTCTAAAAATTTAATCAAAACTGGAAAAACTATAATTTATTAAATCCGGCAAACTTTAACAAATGATTCGACCATGACGAAAATTTCGATTGGAAGAAGAAACCATGTTGGCATAATTCGAAATCCATAAAGAATATTGAGTCAAAATGAAAAAATTGTAATGAACAAAAAAATAATCAACACTGAAGCTGTGCAGACTAAAACAATCTGAATCGAGCTCAGCGGAAAATCAAATTCGGCAAAATATTTTTCCCAACACACCACAATAAACGGTGAAAGAAAAATCATCTTTTCGATTTGGCACACATACTCGTCTATTGATTTAAAAAAACAACAAAGACTCACACGAATCAAAAATGAACTGACTTTATGATTTTTAAATTATCTGATTTTTACTCAGATTTAAATCATTATTTTTATTTCTTTACATTATTCAATTGCTTTGCATTCAATATATTACTCATATAT
>MQRK01253046.1:5243-19581 GCA_001938485.1 Girardia tigrina | reverse complement strand
CTGACATTAGTTGCTGTAGTTCCACAAACTCGATATGGTCCTTTGAATGGTCTTTGCAATTTAGGCGAGAGTCCCTTTTTTGGCTCTGGCTTATGCAAATAAACTAGATCTCCAATTTTTAAATCATGTCCCTTTGCTTTTTTATCATAAGCTTCTTTATATTCCTCTTGATTATATTTGATTCTTAGACCAGCTATACAGGATGAAAATGAAAAAGGCGAAAATGATCGACGAAGATATAAATTTAGAGAGGAAAGTATTTACGAAAATCTTCAAATAACGGAGAAAACAGTACGATGGATGAAGAGTTCATCAGTAAAGACACAAACAGATGATGCAAAGATGATTATGGCGTTGGAAGATAAACAGGGGAAGATTTCGTATGTCAGACTTCAGGGACATCCCAGCATAATTATAGAAGAAGAAAAAATCTAATGTTTGCTTGATACAGGAGCTACTATGTATGTGATAACAGCAGAAATAGCAAGAAATTTCAAGACAGTAACGATAAACAGCACTAAACAAATGTTGACAGCAGTAAACGGCGCACAGATGACTATCGTGAGAGAGTTGGAAATTATATTTAATAAAAAAATATAAAATTTGTAGTAATAGAACAATTATGACCTCAAATGACAGGAGGTTACTTTTACAGCAGTGTTTCAATATATGACTTCATTGGCTAACGGCAATAGAAAGAGAAAAGGATGAGTTTCATAGAATACACCTAATTAATGAACTAGAAGCAAAATTTGGAGATAAAATAACAGATCCTCAGAGACTAAATGAAGCAAAGAAATATATAGATATGAACGGAAGAAAGGAATTAAAAGAGTTAATCATAAAATTCAAGAAAATATTCATGGGAAATGACTGGAACATCGGCAGAATAAATCTTATAAAACATGAAATCAAGACGACAGGTAAACCAATAAATATTAAACCACGAAGACAACCAGAACAGCTTCAAGCTAAGCTAGACAAAGCCATCAAGAATTTGGAAAAAATGAAATAATTTGACGTTGCAATTCACCGTGGAACACACCACTGGTATGAGTGTGGAAAAAGGATACAGATTTAATAAGACTATGTATGGATTTCAGACGACTGAATCAAATCTCAGAAAGACAAGCCTTCCGGATGTCAAATATGGAAGAACTAATGGAAGAACTATAGGATAAAAAATATTTCAGCACAATTAATCTAGGAAATATATATTATCAGGTAGAATTAGAAAAGGAATCGCAAGTAAAAAAAGCATTCTCTACAAAAATGGGTCAATTTTGTTTCCGTAGAATGCCGTTTCGTATAGCTTCAGCACCAGGGACGTTTCAGGAGTTGATGAAGAAAGTATAACAATCAAATAAGATAGGAATGTCAGTATATTTGGATGAATATATTGATTGCTACTCAGATCATAGAAGAACATTATAAAGTATTGGTCGAAGTTTTCAAACAAATTGAGAAAGCTAATTTAAGAATAAAACCACCTAAATTCAAATTTTTAAGAGATGAGATAAAATTCTTAGGACATGTAGTAAATAGAGAAGATATTCACATGGAACCAAATAAAATTAAAGGAATTGAAGGATTCCAGAGACTAAACTCAATGAAGAATTTGAGATGTTTTCTTGGAATCTGTAATTACTATAGACGATTCATAAATGGTTACTCCAAAAAAGCTAGGGCATTAGAAGGGTTATGCGAATCGAATAAAGATAAACTAGTATGGACGGATTCATGTGAACAAGCTTTTCACAAAATGAAGAAATCCCTCATAACATCTACAATTTTAGCATTCCCGAACTTCAATAAAGAGTTTATTTTGGATACGGATGTCAGTTTTGATAGTATATGAGCAGTATTGTCACAAGTTGGCGAATCTGGCAGAGCTTAGGGCTCGTATTCGATGGGAGCTCATGAAAAAGGATACTGTATAACTAGGAAAGAACTTTTGGCCATTTATTATTTCTGTCAACATTTCAATCATTATTTATATGGGAAAAGATTTAAACTACGGACAGATTATGAAGCCATCACTTTTATGTTACATACAAAAAAACCAATAACGGCCCAGTTCCAGACATGGATCAATTATCTCAGTAGTTTAGATATAGAGATGGTATACAGAAAAGGTGAATTACATGGAAATGCAGATATGCTGTCTCGAAGCATATGTGACACATGTACCAGTGCCAAATGCAACATGAAGACGCAAAATCAGACAGACTTAAAACGCGATTATTAGCGGTTACAACAAGAAGTCAGGCAAAAGAAGCACACAGAGAATGGATACCCAAAGAGAAAAGAAGTGAATTAATCACATAGACACTCAGATTGCTATGTCATGCAGGAGCGGAAAAAGTTTACCATTATTTAAAGGATAAATTTGATATTGAAGAGGAACGCAAAACAGTGAAAGAAGTAGTATAAACTTGTAAAGAATGTCAACAAATAAAAACAGATATGTCAAAGACTAAAGAAGAGACAATCAAGATATTATCATCTGAACCGTTTGAGAAAGTACACATCGATATATGCGGCCAATAAGAAAAGAAAAATATATAATGGTCATGACTGATCATTTCAGCAAATATATTATTTTAAATATATCAAACAACAATATGAACAGACGATTATGCAAACTATTTTGAAAAAAATGGATATTAAAATTTGGTGCTCCTAAGGAAATACAAGTGGATTGGGGGAAAAGTTTTGAATCACAAAAGGTACAAGAATTAATGATAAAACAAGGTATTCAGTTAGTATTCTCTAGTCCGTACCACGGTAATACCAATGGTATGGTTGAAAGACAATTCCGAACGATACGAGAGTATATTCAAGCAAGTTTAAAAGAAAGAAAAGAGACGAGTTGGGCAGATATGTTCCCAGAGGTAGAATTCACATTAAATTCAACACGTAAGAAACAAATGGAAGAAGTCCGACTGAAGTAATATTAAATACAAAAATAGATAGGCTTAATTGAAATGAACACGTCAGACGAAAACATCCAGATAGTATCCAGACGGCAAAACATGACGAAATTTCAATATCGCAGTTCAGGGGAGAGTAAAAAAAGAGATAAGAAATAAAAATGATAACATATATGAGGGACCATACATCATCATAGAAAAAAATCATTAGAGGAGTTATAAACTTGAGGATAAAGAGAAAAAAATAGTAAGAAATGTCAAAAAATTCAAAAATTTTAAAGAAAAGGAAGTTAGGAATTAAAATGTTTGGAAAAATTTTGAAATAATGTTAAATTAAACATGTAAAAAATAAAATTTATATATAATTAAATATGTAAAGTTTGAAAAAAGAAATCGCTAAAATTAAGAAGATATAACTAAATTGTTAATAATTAAAACATTTTTGAGAGTTTTAAATATAATATAAAAATTAAAATGTATAATTTTTACATGTGGAACGATTTTTAAAAATTAATAAAATTAAACAAAACGATTAAATATTTCAAAATGTTATTGTAATTTAAAATTGATTTATAAAATTAAAATAAAAAAGCAAATATTAATATTATAAATATTTTTATTTATATCGGTTTAAGAATTATAAAACAAATTGTTTCTCAAAAAAATAATTTTGTTTAAATATTAGATTGAAAGACTTTTTGTAAATAATAAAGTTTGGATGTCTGAAGTAACTCTTAATAATAATTCCAAGGATGTTCTAAGAACATCTAATATAAATAAAAAATACAAAACACAAACAAAATTCTATTTAATTGTCTTCGCACACTCGTCGTGAAGTGACACTTGCTGTTTGATATCGAAGCGTTTGCTTTCGGTAATCCTGCTTTGAAAAAGGAATCGAGTGTTGTTTGCACTTTTGAAGTTTGCTGTTTTTTTTATAATTAACTCTTTAAAATTGTGAAAATGCGCATAATATAGTTGAACTTCATTATCTGACGAATAGTCAATAAATGTTATTAGATCGTCCACATGTGATCTCACCACTGATAACTTCATTTTTTTGCAATGTTGTTCTTTCTTCTTCGCTATTTTCACTTCCATCCTCATTCTCAGGTTCATAACTTCATCTGCTATTTTGCTTCAGTCATGATATTATACCTAGGGTCACCTTCATCTACTTCTAGCCATTGTAAAACATCTTCCTCGGTTACTTCGTCTCCGGTATTATTATGTATTGTCTTACAGAAATCAGAAACTTCTAACCCTTCTAAATCTATATCTGTATCTTGGCCATGAAACACATTCCTCCAACCATTTTTAATGTTTACTCTTTCACCTCTTTCCAGGCTGCTGCAAAATTAAAAATTGTTGATTTTAAATTGTAACCCTTTAAGTTTTACAATGTACGCTATCCTCTTGTATCTTCTGAATTATCTTCATTCTGCAATACAATTATTACTTAATCTAAAAACTTTCTGCGATAAATTCGTTTGATTGCCAAAATCATCCCCTGATCCATGGGTTGAATAAGCGATGTTGCATTTTTTTGGAAAAAAATACACGACTAAAGTTTCCATCTTCTGAACGTAGAATATTTTCAGAGGGATAATCAGGAGCGTTGTCTAGAATCAATAAACATCTTCCGGTGGTATTCCCAGTTTCTTCTCTTGAAATTTACGTACTTAAGCTACAAATTCGTTAAAAATCCAGTTTTTGAAAAAATCTGAATTGAAACATACCTTATTAGAGTTATAATATTAAACAGGCAAATGATGCATTATATCTTTTCAAAATCTAGGTTTACGAGGTTTGCCAACAATTATAGGACTCAGTCTATGCTATCCTTCTGCATTGACACAAAGCAGTGCAGAGATCCTTTCCTTGCTGATTTTTCTTCCAGAATTCGATTTTTCATATTTGGAGGCTCGGCTGTTTTCAGGCAAAGTACGCCATAACAAACTAGTTTCGTCAGCCTTGTAAATCTGAGATTCTAATAGCATTTCTTTACTTATATGGTCTAATAATTTTTGCCTAAAAGGTTCAATTTCTTCTTTTGGTGCACTTGAACCTTCGCCGTAAATTCTTTTATTCATGATTCCATGCATTTTGCGATAGCGCCAGAGCCATCAGTCACATTCTCTGAATGCCATGTTCACATGATTTGTTAACTTAATTGCAGCAGATTTCAATTCGACTACCCGAACTGGAACCTCTAGAACGTTGTTGGCCGTACAATTTTAAGATTGCTTCTTCAAGTGAAGTTTTATACTCTGTATTTCCAACTGGAGTCGTCAATATATTTTGAATTCGAGAGAACACTTACGAGGGCCAATGATCCTAATTGACAATGCAATCAGGAGAAGCGATCTTGATGGAATCATTTCTGGGTTTGAATTGATTCTGAAATTCTTATTTCCCTATCCCTGTATGCTTAATCCAATAGAAAATGCTTTTCAAAGAATAAGACATGTAAGAAGTTTGCTTGTGTGTGATTTTGGTGGTGAAAGAACTTCAGGAAACCTGATAATGGAAACAATTGGTGAGGTTACTGAGCGAGATTGCAGTAATATATGATACGGATACTGGGGAATAAGGCAAAAGTGGTACTATAGAATCATATGCCAGTTAAAATATATTTTGAAATGTTCATTAGTTTTATTTTTGTGAAGAATTAATAAATATTCTTAATATTATTTGTTTTTATATGGTCTTTTTATTTTAATGTAAGGCATGAATTTAAGACATGGATGTAAGCAGTAGTAGTTGCATAAAATTAAGAAGTAAAAAATATTTACATTTAAGTAAAAAAGTAAATACAAAATAAAATATATATTTTTTTGTAATTTTTTTATATTTATATTTTATAAAAATGAAACATTTTCATGTTAAAATGAAAACAAATATATTCTTTTTTAAATATTTAAAAAATTATCTTAATGATTTGTAAAATTATGCTATTGATTTGGAAAATTATACTAATGATTTGGAAAATTATACTTATGACTTGGAAATATATGTAAAACAATAAATAAGAGTTAGTTGATTTTTATAAATTTAAATTTTATCTAGAAATAAGTGAAAAACTTAAATTTAAATCTATATCAATTTGATTCAAATAATTAGCTCCGTAGTCGGAACTGAAACTAAATCAATTTTAATCTGGCTTACCAGTTCTGACTTTAATTACATTAATGACTTCATGACTAATAATAAATAAGATTCGTGACTAATAATGAAATCTTTCAATTATTTTTCACATGTCCTTTTTAAAACAATATATACTTAATTTGAAAGTTCAATGATTACTTAATATTAAAAGATTTTAGAAATCTAAAGTGGAGATTTAATTTTACCATTACTCTTCTGCCTACATGAATACGATTTTGTCATATTGCTATGAAGACTATTAAGCATTAAAATCTTTACCAGATTGTATAGAAATGGAGAAAACGCTTTCCAAAATACTCTTTATGATACTTTTATTTATTACAATACCATAATGTATTGTATACCACCTAACTATATAAAATAACGCACTGAATTATCAATAAAGTTTCTATTCAAAATTATTTTTTATCTCCATAGCTACAATTGCTAGCATTCTTTCATGTTATTGTGTTACCAGTTCTATCCAACTATACAGTGACTGGTTTGTTTCATAAGTCTAAAAATAAATAATATATTCATACATTAGCCAATGATTCTCCGTCTTTTCTTGTAACAAATGCACGATCCGTAGATACATTAGACTTCCTAATATCTATTTTGTTAGCTAGTAACATAATTGGTGTACTTTCATTGACATCTGATTTCTACAACCAACGATATTTATTTGACATCCAAAAAAACATTATTATAATCATTAATAATTAATATCAAAATCTTGACCTCTAGAATCAGACAATCGAAATACTAATGTTTATGATTTTTGACTATCAAAACAAATACATGACAGAATAAAAAATGAAATCCAAATTTTTTATTTAATTGTTTCAGTGAATCATAAAATAAGTAAATTAAAGATTAATTTGTGGCAAAGGAAGATATACTCTCCCAAGCTGATTTAATAATTCTTCTTTCTCATTTAAATTTACTATCAGATTAGTTTAATTTTAAACAAATATTTTACGAATTCAACGTCTGAGTTTTCAACTTTTTTCAATTTCAATTTCAAGTCACATATTCATCTCTTTGGATGTAATCTTGTTTAACATATTCAATGACTATAAATCATTCTAGAAATGCTGATAGTGGAAAATGTATTGCGACAATGTCAGGGGCGCAACCAGAAATTCTTATTGGGGGTGCAAAAAATAATTTTTAAAACATTAAAGATTTCAAAAAATATGTATTTAATTGATTTCTTATAATACAAAGTCTAACCTTCTTTTAGTTTTAGAAAATAAATTTAAAATTTCATCTTCATCCACTGTAACACCTTGATAAATATATAATAGCTACTTTATAATTTTTAAAAAAAATTATGGAAATTTATGTATTTAAACACTGATCTAAACGCTGAATAAATACATGAGTTTAAATAATGTTATTTTTGTAGACGAGTATAAGAATTTTAATTTGAGTCGAATTTTCAATTTAAATTAAATTATTTTTATTTTTTATTGTTGCGGACTTGATTTTTCTCCGCACTATTGCGAATTTCGAATTAGGAGTGCACCCTGTCTACAGAACTTTTGCTTTTGCGTTTTCGATAGTGTGAGGGCGCGTGCATGAGTATGTATTTGTGTTCTCTAATGTGCGCGTCAGTGTGTGTGTCTTTTTAAGTGTCCTGTAATCATAATTTTCTTTTTTTTGATCACTCACACAAGTTATTTTATATTTTCACGTTAATAGAATCAGAGAAAAAAAGAATACTATAAAAACATCACCAGTATTTTGAATCCACTCAAATTGCCAATCGACAGAGAAAATTTAGTAAATGATACACTTAAGGGGTTGTAACACCACGAAAGAAATTTGAAGAAAAGGTTTTTTTGAATTTAAGAATAAAGAAACCGTCGATGAAACATATTTCTTATACATTTTTCTTCCTACTTCCCACGGTAAAACCGTACCAACAACGAAAACACTTCTACAAAAATTGGATGATATTACCTAGTAGGTTACGTTTTATAAAACTGATGTGGAATGATATAATGGAGAACTAATACTCGTCAATGAATATATATTTGAACAAAAGAAAATGAAGCTGATTTATTGTCAAGGTCTGAAAAGATACGATTTGAATAAGTTAGAACGAAAGTACATGGGACAAAAATTTCTGTATTAAAAATCGAGGGAAATTCAAATCACTGGAAAGTCAGAAAACATTATGTATTTCATTCAACCCAAAATTAATTATATGATAATATTAAATATTGTCTATGGCAATATTTGAATGTAAAAACGATCAATATAAATTGATCAGAATTATTGCAATACGAGATTGTGTAGATTGCTTTGGGATCAGCATTTGTAAATATTGCGTATTAAGATTGCGAATCAAACTAATTGCTGATCGGCAAATCAATAAACTTTAAATAAAAATTCGCCTTTGGCTACAATTTTCGTCTAAAGAAGTGGCAATCCCAGCCAACTAAAGTAATCCTCTGTCTCGAATCCGACGTCTGTTAAATAGGTTGATTCAACGGATTATTTCACGAGTACGGGAACATTCAATATTAATATACGAACTTTTTTACTCTGGACAACGTCCAATCAATCGAGTACGTTAGATCGAATAGCGCGGATTCCCGGCCGGGACAGAATTTGCGATACAGCTCAGTCTCTTCAACGGTCCTGCGGCACGACCGTTTAAACCAACCGAAGTCCGTATTCGGAAATAACGATCGTCTATTTTTATGGTAATTATCATCGTGATATCCGTTTTTTTTGGTTTTGTCTCCCGTATATCTTTGTGATTTAATAGCTCTTGCCCAATACTTACCAGCCTTTCTGTTCATTGTTATTTAGCATTATAGTTTTATTATTTGGTTATTTTTTTCTATTTTATTTTATCTATTGTGTTAAATACGTTGTTACGTAACCGAGTTGATAAAATCCTTAGGTCTTATCAGCTCGCTTCCGTAATATTTATATTTTTATAAATTTTAAATATAATTAGAAAGTTTTGAAAGGTGCAAATGCACCCTTGTATTTCCCTGCTTGTGCTACTAAATAGTATTAAAAAATTAGAAAGATAAAAGTTGTGGCTTTTTTTAAATTTCTCCAACATATTTAATGTTTCCTTTTTTTATTTTAATGAGAGGATCATTTTTGATTTTATATTATCGAATTTTATAATTTTTAATTGAATGCTAGTTAAAATTTATTTGAATTGTGGAAATATTATTTATAGATCTAACTAAATATATCATGAGCCTTAGAATTATTGAAAATTGAACATTTAAATTCTGAAACATTTAATTTTCTATGTACATAAAATAAGGGCTGATAGAAAAGTATGAGGAGTAATTTTTAATTTTGAAAATTCTTTTTGGAATTTTCAGTTGTATAATTTAATAATATGTTACGTGAAAGCAGCTGTTTCTGTGTATATCGATCAAACTGAATATTCTATGAGCAAGGGCGGACCCAGGGGATAAGTCTGGGGGGGGTAATTTTTTTATAAATAAAATTACTAAAATTCTAGAAGTCCGATTAAAGTATTTTATTATCAAAGTACATGTAAAAAGCCACATTCCTGTTCGGAATACTTACTGTTATCCTCGGATTATAGGTGAACTCTCCGAGCTAGAGTCGTTCATTGGAGTGCATTAATCGCATCTTCTCTCCATCCTATTTCTGGCGCATCTGCCGCAACCGTTGTAGGAGCAATAGTCCCTGCATTTGACGTTTTTGCTTCATGTCAGAGTACAATACTTGAAATTGGAGACAATACACATGCGTCTCAGATTTTTTGTTGTCCTCTCTGAAAACCTTAATGTTTTGATTATTGTACGGTGTTTTGACATCGATCTGCCAATGTTCATTTGTACCTTTATTGAATATTTGTAAGCCAACTCTGATTTTCGCGCACTCACGGTCTTTAATTATTTGTAAGATTAACTTTCTTTTACAGATACACAAGACATGTATCTGTGTCTCTGTACGCTCAGCAGAGTGTTTCATTGCATGGTTTTATCGGTTTGTAATTAGTTGGGAGATTGTTTGTTCTGGCACATTGAAGGAATTGTCATTCTTCGTTTATAATGTTTTCACTGTTTTTTTAACTGTTTTTTAACAGTACTTTTCTTGTCTGTAATTACCACTGCAGAGATTCCAGCTACCATTTTTTTGCTCCACTTTATGAATTTTAGTTTTGCATACAAACGACGGGATTAGGAGGAGATTGAGTGTATGGTAATTTTAGAAATCAACACTGATTCCGTATTGGCGTTGATCTTTAAACAGATTCCAATTTTGTACGTGGTGAATCTTGCACGCACCCAATAGAATCGAGGTATTTAATTGAGTTACGAATCTTTGCCCACCACTATTTGTATCCGTTCTTTCTGTCTCCTTGATTTAAAAAGTTTAGGCAATCATAGACTGTCAAGTCTCTATCTGTTTTGTTGTATTTATCTAGAGCTTTTGTTAAATTAATTAGTATTAATTCCTGAGATATCGAGTCCGAATAAAAGAGATTTCAAAATGCTTGTACTATCGATTGCATGGCATATTCGTCTCTCACTGACACAATTCCAAGTCTTTCAAGAGCCTTATCTGCATAAAAGTATTCAGTGGAGGAGTTCTGGACTGTGCCACATATTTTTTTAATAGTTGTCGGAATTCGACATCTAGGTTGCTCTTAAAAACTGACTTTTTCTTTAAGTGATACCTGTAGTTTGTTAGTTCCCGAGGAGTAAAACATTGATTTTTACTAAAAGATTTGCAAAACGTCGACACATCTACACTCACACATCTTTAAACAATTTACACAAATATAAAGATATCTTAATAAAAAAACTGAATTGATTCTTTGACAGTTTTAAAAATTTAAATTGCATTAATTTGCAAAACAAAATAATTTGTAAATAGTTTGACTTACAAGATGATCGCAATTTCTAAAGAATAATTATGATTATCAAAAAATTAGGAAAAATGCCTATTTTAAAGAAATATAAATACTCAGGTAATATCTTATGTGTAATGATTCAACACAAATGCCGAACAACTGATACACAAAGCAATTAGTGTTCTTTATCACAATGTAATATCCGTACAATAAACTTTAAAAATTGAGTTAAGTCCTTTACATGGTACTTACCTCGCTTTGAGTTTTAGTTTTATAGTGAAATAACCCTAAAAAACTAAGACAGGTAAATAAAATAAGTTTGCTCTATCATTAACGTTCTGCACAGTATCTAATCAAAATTCTTACATTACTTTATTTATTTATGATACACTTTATGATATTCAACTGTCTGTAGTTCGACAACAATTGAATATAGACATATGGTCTATAGAAGAACAAGTTCTTAGATTTAAGTCTATTTTTGAAAATGCAAAAATTTCAATTCAAAAAATGTTATTTATTGGTACACCGTGTATAAGGAAATATACCTTGGTATAAAATAACATTTAATTTCTTAAAGCTTTTGTATAAAAGTTTGTTTCTATGAACTTTAGTTTTCGAAATATTTAGCCGTCCCTATACTTTTGGATCACCCTCTATAAAATAGGATATTTCTAAACAGCATTTATAAAGTACTTTCTAAAAATTAAATAAATTATAACTGTTTCATTTCAAAACACTACATTTTTGGCCATAACGTTTTTTCTACCCTGTTTATTTCTACCAAAAATTTTGGTAACGTCCTTATCATATTTTTAAGCTGCATGCCAAATGGTATTTTTCTATGATAAAAGATTTTTGAGATAATTGAACAACAGACAGAATGTTGTGAGCTTTTACTTAAGAAAGAGTAAACGTTTGGTATGAAATATTTGTGTATTTCTTATAATGTCTCTAAACAAAATAAGTTCCGTAGAATATGGACTTATATCTCATTAGATTATTGAACTCTTGAGAAAGTTAATAATTAAACAACGAAACTTTTGGAACCGATAAAATTTTAGTTTTCTTTGCCAAAGCCCTCACTCCCGCTACAATGGTTTATGTTTAAATTTGAGATTCCAGGGTTGCGGGGTAATTTGAATGCAAAAATACACAGAACAAAAAATGTTGACAAAAAATGTCTGTATCAAACACAAAATTTCTTTATCAGAATTCTAATTGGATAATTCGTTTATTCTCATGCAAACGAAAATGCCGACGATGGCAGTTTGGTATTGTGTGCAATTTTCTCGATATTGCTATCATAAACGGAATGTATATGATGTGCAAGTTAGCTGATTCCGTCAAAAAACATCCCATTATATGTTTTTTAAATATTGGGATATCTGCTAGGAGATGAACATATAAAATTTCATTTAATGTTCTCTAAGCTGAAGAACTCAAACCGCCAAGCCATGGATTTGCTTGGATACAAATATCAACATCCAATCATTCTGAATACCAAACTGAGTAAAACTCAGCGATGCAAGATATGTCAGAGTTCTAAAGCCAGAAAGAACAGAAATCTCCGTGAAAAGTGTCCCATTCCAATATATATTTATGTGCATCAACTATACAAATGAATAATTTTTTATTGATTCGTTTGAACTATGTCCCATGAACTTTCGTTATTTTAAATTTATCCTTTCGGAAATAAAATACCGGATAAACTGTGTCCTTTCACATCGATAGAACGTTTAAATACACTATTAATAAGAAATAAAGCTGAATGGCTAATAAGTGAATAGATGAATAAGTGAAAATCACCCGTGTGCGTACGAATAGGTATAACTATTTTTCTCAGTACGATAACGGTTAAAAGATAACAATAATCATCTGGGAGCAATCATCAGAACTATTTATTTTAGAATGTTGACAAGAAGTTATTAAAAAAAACCAATTGTCCATTATTGTCGTTTGATATGAAAATTAAGTTTAAAAGGTAAAAGGTAAGTAAAAGTTAACAAAGCTAACAATATGAACTAATAAAAACAATAAGTGATGTTTTCTCTTATTCTGTGCAGCCACATATCATGATAAGATATAATATTTCAAAAAGTGATTCTCAGACAAGTAGTTGTATCGAAAATATGCTGCCATGCACTTTTCAAAATGTTATTTGTATCTAATAAGGTCATAATCAGTTTTTATTTGTCTCTTACTGTTTTGATTTAAAAATCCCACTATCTTCAATATTTGTTCAGAAAACCGATAATATGCATCGAAAACTGCAACACCTACAGTCGATGGTTGATGACTGTAGATGTATGGTCGAAAAATGAATGAACTCTTCAAAAGTTGAGCAAATTTTATTTAAACAATTTTCTCATCTAATCGGTAATTAACAACCATTTCAACAAGGATTTTGATAAACTTTCGTTTATAAAATGCATACAATGATAAAAAAGATTAACCTAAAAGCAAAAATTGCTTCTAATGTCGTATCCTCATAGACAGTTTATAATTCCTTCTGATAGTTCAAGAAATGTATTATATTTAATTTTTTATTCTGTCATTTTAAACGTTTCGATTGATGGAATTCTAGTTGTCGGCATATTAATATTTTTACATTAATAATCATACTCGAATCATTTCAATCCAACATCTAATATTAATGAAAGATGATACATTTAATATATCATACATAAGAAGTATTCCATCTGCTCTTCGAAAATAATTAGCAACAATACTTCGAAATCTATTATAAAATAAATTCAAATTCAAGAAAATAAAAATAGGTGTGTCAACTTTTCTTGCCCAGCAGTATCCCAGATTTGTAACGCAATCAGTCTACCATCGACATATAATGTTTTAGTATGATAATCGATGCCTAAATGTTCAAAAATAGAAAACAAGTAGTATTTAACAAAAATTTTAAGATTAATTTTAGTATTTTATAATTTCTCAATGACTTAAATTTATAATTTATTGAATATTAATCTATATTCGTCAGATGTAAGTTATTTTTGTAAAAAATGAAGAAAAAACGTATTTTTCTACTTCTCAAAAATCTTATTTTATTAAGTTAGAAAAGACATTTTTATTCATACGTTGTAGAAAGTTAGACGTCCGTGTTTGATCAGTAGAAAGATATTGTTAAGTGTCATAAGCAATGTTCCCTCTAATTTTTTTCAGCTGCGCGCAAAAAGAAACTTGTGCGCAATCCTTTTTGTAAATAAAAAAATGAGCGCTGAGTCATTATGATTAAAATTAAAAGAAAAGATGATCAATACTAGCATACCCAGATTTCGGAAAAGAATTCATATTGGACACGGACGCCAGTTTTGACACCATTGGCGCGGTGCTATCTCAGAAAGATATATATGGAAGAGAAAGAGTGATTGCA
>MQRK01253042.1:0-11853 GCA_001938485.1 Girardia tigrina | reverse complement strand
TTGCTGCTTTACGACCCAGTTTAAATTCGTACAAGAAAATTGCTCGAATTTTATTTTTTTCCATTATTAATTTAGCACCGTAAATATTCTAAAAAATAACAGCAATATGTTAATAATGGGTATAGGAATATACAGCTAGGCATAATATTTCAAATATCAACACTAATGCATTTAAGCTTATATACATATCAAAATAGATAAACAAAGTATAAAGCTCAAAAACCGCCATTATTTTTCGACCAACCTAATATATATATATATATATATATATATATATATATATATAGATAATGCTTTATTTATATATGTATATGTCAGAAATTTTACAAAAAAAATGTAAAATTTGATAATTAAATATTAAATTTTAAAATGAATGATAATGTCTTTTTTGATGCGTTTTTGATGAATTAAATAGTAATAAATTAGAAAGAAATAAGTAACTAATATAAATCACTGTTTTTTAATGTATGTATTTTGAATGCACTGCGCATGGAAAAATATAGACCATCCAAGATCAACCTTTGAAAACTTGAACGTTGGGGCTAAGAAAATGTACGCGGAAAGGAAGAAGACGGTGACCAATCTGTCGTGATCGAGCCCTAAATTTGCTTTTGTAAGAAGCTACACGATGACGAAAATGACTCTCCTTCGATCTAAGTTGTCATATTGACATTGTGATCATTCTGATAAACTTCACTCAGATGTCATCTACATACTGATCTTTGAGGATATCCCGTTCTCATTGTAGGTGTCACCGATTTGAACAAGTAGTTTCATGCTTGATGCATTGGTTGTGTTCAAATGAACAGCAAGAAGGCTTTGAATTAGTGTTTCAAACCATTGTCAGTTAGTTTTGACCCTCCAGTTGATTTTTTCTGCCTCGTTTCAAATTTCTCAATGCCTTCCTGAATCTCTTCAATGCAGATAATTTGCTGTTTATGTGCTTGACTCACATTTATTGGAGAATGTCATGAAACGCACGGATTTCTTTGATGTAAATGGAAATTCCAGTAATGTGGAGAAAGAAATTGATACTTTGAAAGCAGCTCCTAGTTCTGATACATATACAGAAGCAGTAAAATGTTTCTGTTAAGAGCATTGAGACAATTTTTGTTTCAACATTTATTATCATCACATTTAGAATCCTCACAACTTTCGAAAGATCGTTCACAGTTTGACATCATTCTAATTGGTTTTTTATTTCTATATTCTTTATAAATATTTTTCGAACATTTTTTCTAAATCTATCTAAAATATTTAATTTCAAAAATATTTATTAAAATTAATAATTTTAGCCATTCCTTAATAAGAACTCGAAATAATAAAAATATTTTTTCAAATTGTAAAAAATGAATTTAATTTTAAATTGCATTATATTAAACTTCCCAGACAAATATATCATAAAAATACTTTAAAATTTTTGAAACTTAGAAATATCTTTTAATTAAAATATTTAATTTTCATTAGTTTATTTTATATCCTTTTAAATGCTTTTCTTTTTTTCAAAAATAGTAAATTTGATTTAAATTACTAATTTCAAAAATTTCAACGTATCAGATTATTATCATTATTATTATTTTAATTAAGTTCAAATAGTCAATTACCGTAAATATAAAATAAAATACCAATTTCTAATTAGGAGGAGAATCACATTCTACGTTCAACATACTCGAATCGACACACTGCATTCATAAATTCGCACATTCATAAAATTTAAAATATTCATCACAGTTTTCAAAAGAAGTGAAATAATTAGAAAAGCTTTTGAAGTGTAGGGATGACAAGAGATTAATTTCGCACAACACTTGGTATGAAGTGCTCCGTCTGCGTACACCATCAAGGAAAACTGCTTTAGAATCATTTTATCTAGTCATAAAAAGCGAGCATACATTTCGTAAGCGATTGCCGCTGTCGTGTTTTTTTCTAATTCTGCTTGATACAACATAAAGGTGGTTAAACGAGTACAAGGACAGTGACAAGGTATTCTATTAGATCAGTACCATTTCATTAAAGAACTGGACAAATTCAGAACAAGTTGAGGCTGGAGCTGTCTCCTATATCCTGAGGGGTGATGAGAAGAAAGCGATACCTGAGCATAAAAAAGGTACATGACCATATCTGGAAAACATTTGCTCAGTTTAAGAAGCTGCCTGGTTTGTTATCATACCGACAAACACCGAATTGTTGACAACCACTAAATACTTATGCATACCTGCACTTCATGAAGAACTTCATCTGTAAAAGTCTTGTTGGCATCGCTCTATGTATTAAGTTCGTCAAATCCAAACATTCAAATTGATTATAAGTGAAATTGCAACAGACCCAAAAAATCTACTCCAGCTCTAATTAGGGATTACTATCAATAAATATACTTGAAATTTTATATAATTACCATTCATTTCTTTTTTATTTAAATATTTATTACTAAAACTTGCAAGTTATTTTTTTACTTTAAAATTAAATAAAAATTCGAAGTTTTTTTAAAAAATACTTAAACATTTTTTTATTTTATACTTGAAATTCATTTATTAAATTTACTTGAGTTTGATTAATAAAGTACTTGAAGTTTTTATTTAAGTTCGATCGAAACTGTCCAGTTATTTTCCCATTCAAAAAAATCGAAAAGTGCTAAACAACAAAAAAAATCGGGATGTTATTTTTAAAATTTTATTAGCTTTAATTATTTTTGGGGATTTTCGGTTTTATTCGGGCAAATTTAACATTAATCTGGAAGCTTGTATATTAAAGCAGTGATTGTACAATGAGAAATGAGTAGGGGAAATGGGTGTTCGGCCCGAGACCCCATCCGGAATGTCATGAGGTTTTAAATAGTACAACCGTCATGTATAAATGTTTCTTAATTAAGTAAATTCAATCTATATTAATATAAAATTTTCAATAAATATAAATCAAAGTATTTTACCACATATAGTTTCTTTGAGAAAGAAAATTGATAGTGATTTATGTACAGCTACATGTAGTTTTTTTTAATCTAGGTATAATAATAACATCCTTAAACATTTAATATTCTGATCTTGCTCTCTTTCGTCACCATACATAAAAGATGGCGAAAGATTAAATAATTTTATATATTCTTAGATAGTATGCTTATTAAAGTCAACTACTGTTGCATGTTTCGCGTTTGGTGAAATCGTAATATAAATCAACATATAGCCTAGTAAATAGTTAATGAGGAAATCCAAACTTCACAAACTTTAACTACAAATAATTTTATTTCTGATGTGATTTTCTTCCGTTAAGATTACTAATTATTGAACTTCTTCTAAATTGGTTAACGTTGATCTGGTATCTCCGGATTTCAACTACAAATTTCCATGGTTTTTTCATCTTCTCATAAACCGAACTTCAGGTTTATCATGGACTATTAAAATATTATTATAATTTTTAAATAATATGTCGTAAAAATAACGTTAACCATCATTTTTATAAAAGTGTTCCCAGACAGAAAATTTATGATAAATAGTTTTTATGATATACTTTTAGTAATTTCCCAATTCTTATGAGTAATGTAAAAAATATGTTAATTTTGTTATAATTATATTATCATTAATTATTTATTGTCGGCTAAATCTTTATTCTTATAATTTTGGCTGTTCTATTTATAAAAAATATTGTTGCTAATGTCTGAAAGTCATTAATGTTCAGACTTTCATTGTGATTTTTATGAGGGGTTAATTTAAATTTGCATCTCGCCAGAATAGTTTATTATTTTTTTTAATTTAAAAGGTAAAATATTTTAATGTTATTATGCTTATTAAATATTTTAAAATTTAAAATGATATAATAAAACAACTATTAAAAAATCAAATACGTATTTAAAAATAAAATATGTTTTTAATGTATTTTTTAAATATTTTAAAAATTAAAAATGATATAATAAAAGAAAATCATAAAAAATTAAATATCTATTTAAAAATAAAAAATATCTTTTTAATGTATCTATTAAATATTTTAAAATTAAAAGTGGCAAGAAAACCATTAAATATTAAATATTTATTTATAAATAAAACAATTTTTACAGTCATAACAATTTATATATTTTAATAGAAGTTATGAAGCAATTTTAAATAAATTTTAAAATAAATTTGTAGTTTTAATGTGAAAATTATTTAATAAATTTGCAAGATTTTAAAGATTGAATCGAAAAGAATTTAATAGATTAATTTGTGGCGAGATAATTAAATTAACAGAAAAAATTATTTAAAATGAGTTGTTATATAACTTTTGGTGTTAAAAAATGAATTCTGATATTGATGTTGCAATAACTTCTCACAATTTTAATAGTATATTTTTTATATTTAGAAAAAAAGAAAGAAAATACGATACATATTATTTTTCCAATATAATTTTACAAATCTCCAAAATATTCGTCGTATGAAAAGCGTCTTTCAAAATGTCTGCTCGCGATTTCCGCTTTCGGCACATTCGTGTAAATCAGCTCGTTTTGCAGAGCTTCACTGATTTGAGATTCAAGTTTTTGTCCCTAAGCGATCACTTTATTCGGAAAACACGATATTTCAAATCGACAACGTTTTCTATCGGTTTTTACGATTTGTTTCACAACGGAAACATTCGCTTTTGATATATCGGAGAAAATAATGCCATAAGTGTTTTTTAGACTCTGAAAACGAAAAAAACCCACATTAAAATATTTTGTTCATTTAATCCGAACACTTTAATTTTTTGGCTGTTCGGATTAGCGAGCGGTGGCTGTACTTAAAACATTTTTCAATAAAACGTGGATCGAATACTGCTCGTTTGTTATTATTGCATACCGCACTTCTTCTAAGAAGCAAGAGTAGAATGTACGAGATTTAACTCTAAATTTAGAGTTTTAATCGCAATATGAAATTGCAATTCTTAGAAATATCGCTTTTTTGAACACAAATAAAAAAACGAATTATTTTTCGACAAAACAAACAACACAGATTTATTGAAAATATTCTTAATAGGTGATTAAAATATTAATAATTTTTAAATTTCATAATTTTTCATTAAGAATATGATTTTTAAGGAAATTTGACCGTAACAAGTATCTGTATTACCCAAAATTAATACAAAACTTTTAGTAGTGAGAATCGAAGTCCTATACGTAAAAGTCGTTGACTACTTAAATTTAATCCGAACAATGTTCGGATCATCGAGTATTCGAACCATTGGGTGTTTGAATTAAACATTGTTCGGATTAGCGAGCGGTAACTGAAGTGTAAATATGAGCCACGTCAACGGTTTCAATTTGAACTTATAGTACGTCTTCTTCATCTGAAATGTCTAAAAAATCTGATGAAGATATATTATTAGTATGTCAAGATAGCATTATAAAGTCTACTTCGTTTGAAGGTACATCTGTGTAGTGCCTATTTCCTACAAATAATTAAAGTATTCAGGATTTTTTTCAAATGTAAATATTATTCTTTTTTTCTGTTTTTTTTGTAAAATTTAAATAGCAAAAAAATTCGAAACACATTTCCCGAAAAAAATGACAGAAATATCTCAATCAATCAGACCAAGATTTTTTCTTAAACTAGAATTACAAAGATTTAATATGTAAAGAAATACACATAATTTTGTTTCACAACAACATTTGAATAATAAAATTGTCACGCTTTTTAAAAATGGGTAAAAAAATGTCGATGACGAAAAAGCAAAAAGAAGTTAATCGGTGCTTGTGTACAATTTATACTTCCAATAAATTTTGTAATTTGCTCCTGTGTTTTTTTCATTTCATGAGAGTCGTTATGAGACAGAGATTTATAGAAAGAAAACAGATACAGGGTTATATACTACTACTAAAAGCTTCTGTGAACCTAAGTATAATAGGAGTATGATAAAAGGTTTGTTATTTAGATGTTGGTCTCTATCATCAACATATGAAAAAGCAGATGCAAGCATAGATAAACTAACAGAACTATTGCAGAAAAATGGCTATTCAAAATCTTTTTTAGAGAAACTAACTAATGAGACGATAGATAAATTAATGAATAAAGAACATGAGGGTTAAGACGAATTAAAATACGATAAATTATCTAATGAAAATTCTAATATTGGATTTGCGCTAATCGTTCCTTATTCAGAAGGTTTCAAAAAATTTAAATCGCCTATTTTAAAATAAATTGATATTACGAATTTGAATTTAAAAATCATTTCTAAATCTTACAAAATTCAAAGTATGTTCAGCAATAAATCTCATACTCCTTTGAGTTTATGTTCCAATCTGGTTTATCAATTTTCGTGTAATGGGTGCAACGCTACATACATTGGAGAGACGTCTCATCATCTCTGTAAACGGATTCAGGAGCATGGACGATTGGGTAATGGGAGTAATATTGCTGGACATATGAATGGATGTAAATCGGAAGGGAAAAGAACTAATTTTAAAATATTGTGCATTAATTTTAAAAATTATTAGGAAAGAGTTACTTGTGAAGCATTATTGATTAAATATTTTAATCCGTCCATTAATGTCCAAACAAGTCTCTCTTCCAATTTGTTGAAAATATTTAATTAGTTATTGCGCAATTAGATTACATAATCATCAGTTTGCTATATATAAGACAGCAAAATTGTTGTTATTTCAACCTGAAGATGGTGGAAAATCCACCGAAATATATTGCGACAATAAAATTTGATTTTAATAACGTTCTTGATTTTAATAAAAAATTGTCATTATATATATATATATATATATATATATATATATATATGTTGCTAAACATAATAAACTGATATTTAATCGAATAATTATTCAAATTAATTTGTTTGCTTTTGTAAAACAAGAGCAATAATACATCACCGCTAATGTAAATATAGCAGAAGCTTATTTATAGTAATTATAAAATTGTTAACATAACCTTGATTACCATTTATCGTTAACTTTACTATTTCATATCAATAAAATATACTTTAAATGACGCTATTTCTTGAAAATTAAAGAGCATAACATTTATTTTATGGTAGTCATTAGTTATTATAAGGCATAGTTGAACAAATTATTATTACTTATTAATAAATTATTTATTATTAATATAATTATTTTTATTATTTATTTATCAATTAAGAATCGCCAAAATATTAAAATACTTTGGATAAATTAGAAAGGTCAATATGTAATTGTATGTTATCTGAGTAAACGAACGCTGACTTCATAGGAAATAAACGGGATGTAAATAAAAAGTAAATAAAACTCTGTCGTCCTTATTGCCGGAAAAGATAAGAAATATTTTGAGTTTGACATTGTGAAATTGTCTGAAATCCTCTTTCATTTATATTGAAAATTCGGCAATTATTTTATGCCAAATTTAATATTTGTGACCGCAGCTGAGAAAATGGACCACAAGTCGCTGCACAGAAAGCCCAGAAATCGCCTGTAATAGTGGATTGGTCAACAATGGGGCAAAAGTAGTTCTCTATCTATTTTAATAGGGCAAACCATGCCCCTGAATACAGTATGCATCATTTGTTGTTTTGACCTATTTATAGGCCTTAACTACTTGTGTAATTTTGTGTGTAGCAGTGATTTTAATAAACATAATGTTTCAATTCGCGTTTTCTCAAAAACGAGTTTTTACGAATATGACCATTGTAATATCTATAGAAAGTCAAATGATGGAATATCAGCATGATTTTTTGCACAGTTGTTAACTATTATGAGACCTACAATGTGGCACTCTTAACACAGTTTCCTACTTGCGGTTCCTTTTCTATGTTTTGGTCACATTTATGTTCATTTCATTAGTTTTGACATACACAAACTATTTGTTAATTTTATACTAATATTTTTTACAGATAAAATATTATGGATTAAAATTTGATAATTTTTGAAAACTGTTTTTCCAAATTGGATTTCATTAAGTGTAAATGTTCTAATTTTTTATTTTTTTGCGATAAAATTTGCACGAAATGATTGAAATGTAATTTAATTTGACAATGTTCTTATATTTCTGACACTCATTATGGTAAAACATAAATTCTAATTGGTAGCAAAACATAGATTCCTTGTATTTAGGAACAGAAGAATGTAAGTAAAAATTACCAAATTGTTGCCTGTGTTTTAGCCCTTCAAAATGTAGTTTAAAAACAATTTGACAAAATACTGGAATTCTCTTCTACTTTTTCTTTGATATTTCTGTTTTTTTTACTTTTCAAGTATTCATTATATGTTTGTGTATATAGTTATTATCTTAACTAACTTATATTTAATAATCTGTAGAAAAAATAATTTTTAAGAATGCTTATCATTATGTTTTGTTTTTTTTTAATTTTCATCAAATAATTTATTTTATACTCAAAATAACTTTTAAAAGAAAAATTGAATATTTTTTTTATATTTTGGCAATCAATAATTATTTTCATTCTTCCGTGATATATAAATAAAGATTTATTTAATTACAAATTATTTATGTATTTTTTAATATTTTGAATATTTATTTGATATAATTTTAATTTATTTATGCTAGATTATTGTATTATATGCTCACTTTAATGACATTGCAACTACGATCAAAATATATTGAATTAATATACTTTGTTAATCTAATATTTTATTAATTTATCCAAGGAATTTACTTTATATTGATATCATTTTTAAATATTTTGAATAGAATATTGAAGTTATAATTCGCAAGAAAATTTTGATATAATTAATTTGAGGAAATTCTTATTTTATTATTGTATTTAACTGTAAATAATTGTAGCTTTAAAAGGTATAGATTTAAAAATAATTCCGGAATTAGAAACTTTGTATTGATTATTTAGGACATTAAATATTTACAACTATTAATTTAACTATTTATTTTCTGCCAACTTTTAGTTAAATAATTAATATAGATATCTTTATTCAAATATTTGAAATTGATATATATATAATATTGAGTCTTGTGAACGGAAGTTTAATATTTTGAAAATATAATTTAATTTAAGCTTTTTTATATAATAATTGGACATGTTTCCATGTTTATATACATCATCATCAGAAATTTTCGGATATTTAGTATATGAATATTGAATTGTTTGAATAATACAATTTTAATAGATATATTTACTTTAAAAGGTATAGTGAAAATTAAATATTATTATTTATTAAAGTATTATTGTGTAATAATGGCCAAAATATTTTAATTAAAAATTTTAAGTATTGAAATAACCTTACTTTGCCCATTCTGAATGTTATTTGATGGGTTGTGGTGTCTTATTAGTAGAGATTCACAAAACTGTCGTTCGTAATGTAAATCGAAACCCTTTTGTAAAACAGAAAACTCATCTTTTGAAATAGATGAGGTTCTATCCTTATAACATAATCAATGATCAAGAACCTTGCTCGATCGACTCATTTGCGAGTGCTTGCTAATCTGGGTTTTGAGATGACGATTTGTCTATCCGATGTGGGCCTCCCATCTCTTTCGAATGGTATTGAGCCTCTAGGCTCTTTAGAGGGTCCACCCAAACTAAAGAATCCCTAGCAGCCCCCTAATAGGCCTCCTACGGGGTCGGATAATTTTGGTCTCCGAGATCTTTTCGGCTTCCCTGTGAAAAACGACCACCCATGGGTTGTATAGCCATGGTTCTGCATACCTTTGGCTGTATTCGTGGACTTTGTACAGGCGCGAAAGGGACATCTGAACTCCCCTCTTGCAGTTAGATCTGCAATCCTAAAAGTCAGATGTGTTTCTTCAACATCTGTTTTCTAAGCCTTTTCTATTCACCAAAACTTATATGTTGATTTGATTTTACAGACGCTTTCATTCTCAGACTAAACTTTTTTTGAGGAGCACGTTAAGTTTGAAATTTAACAAACAGTCAATGTAACCGTAGGGAAATACCGTGTTTTACTAGCTTATCGGCTAATTCCTTAATTTTAATTGAGGGATGTCATCAATGATGTTATTTTCCCGCAACATTTTAGTGACACGGGAATCAGCAAAAACTTTCCAAATTTCTGGCCACAATGATAGGATGTTTTAACCGATGAAATTATTGGTTGTAGGGTTACATAAAATTGAAAGTATATGCATTACACTTTCGGGATTCTCTAGAACCGTGGTTCGCACCAGGATTGACCCACACCCCTACCGTCTTACCTCGAAAATATCACATAGGCGTTGTATTTGAGATAAATAAAAAAATCATTATTTGTAAAAAATGAAAAAAAAATTTCTCACATTTTTGAATCAAATTTTAAATTGATTAAATATGTTTTTATTAAAATTAATTGTAAAAAAAATTGTTTTTATGATTTTCTCTATTAAAAATTTTTTGATAAATATTTGAGCTTCTCTCGAATATTACGCCCTGAGCGCTTTATTCGAATTATGCGCCCAGTATATGTACTATTCGAACACAACACCTAGGCGTGTTTTTCGAGGTAAGGCGGTTGGAGAATTTGAGAGCATTTTGAGCGTGCCTAATGTTTTCTGGTTCTAGTTGAAAACTATAATGTGTATGACAAAGAATGAATTTATTTCCATGATATGAATATTTTTAAAAAACCAAGCTCATTTTTCTTCCATTATAGCCACTTTAAGACTACTAATATGATTTTCAATACGTTTAATGATATCAAAACTCGAATTGCGACCTGGACGATTCTCCCAAAAACATTCGTAGCTTGACATCATTCTTGATTGATAAATTTTAATTTTATTTCTAAACCTCTAATTATTCGAGCAAATTTAAATTATTATTCAATTTATAATTTCAATTACAAAATAATGTATAATTTAAATTACAAAATTGTTTTAAATTATTTTTAAAAATATTTTAAGTATATTATTTATAATTAAGGTATATTAATTAAATTTTAAAGTTGTTATTGACATATTTAAATTTCCGAATAATCCGACGGTTTAAAACTTTTAAAATATCAATCTTTCCTTTTGGTGTGAGAAACAATCCTAAAACAACATATAATAAACACCATTCAAAATAGTCCTCATAGCCACTAAAGACAGATGTTCGTGGCTTATGTAGAACAAGGCAAAAGGGATTGTCCTGCTGCTATTCAACATTCATATATGGATAAGTAATACATAAGAGTGCTATCTTTTTTAATAGGAACCTGTGTAAAATGGGCTTCTCTTCAATGCTAAAACATTAAAAATAAAAGGACTAATCGATGAAATGCAAGTGCGGGTTTTTTGTTGTGGCTGAGACAATATGCTCCGGTCGGAATTGTGAGTTATTCAGGCCCAAATCGGTGCAACTCACCAGAAGCAATCATTTCCGATTTCACATTTGAAAATATTCTCGTGAATTTTTCGAGAGAATCGGATCAATTGATCAGTGCTTTTCTTGTAGACCGCCATCACTGATACGGTTATAACGATTGATTGACTGAAATGAGCACTGTGAATCAAATCATTTACTTCCCTCACATATAGATTCTCTACACTTTCACCCAGAACGAAACTGATGGCTTCCATCAAATTCAACTTACTTGAACCATTCGAACCAATGTTCGACGTAAATTGATGTATCGTTTGCAAAATTATATAAAATTTAAATGCAGTGACAATGCCCACATAACTCCCACACGCTTTAATTTCTAATTTATTAAATTACACATCATAACTCTAATAATAATAATAATAATTATAATTATAATAATAATTATAATTATAATAATTATAATTATTATTATTATTATTAAAAAGTCATTTGGTTTGCAGAGAGTGTGTTAGATATGATAAGAAATATCTTAGATATTTTGAAAGTTTTTTAATTTCCATGTTTTGTGTAAATCATATTCGAACCCTAAAATCCGACTTTAGATCCATCTCTGAGTTATTATAGGTTGTATAATAAAAATAAAATGAGATTTTGTTTATATATATATAT
>MQRK01253040.1:0-10142 GCA_001938485.1 Girardia tigrina | reverse complement strand
AAGCAAGCCTGTATAAAACTTCATTCATGAAAATAAACGAAAAGATTGCTATTTAATACAGTGTATAAATTTGTAGATAATCGTAAGTGGTTTTTTGCAAAAAAAATTAGAAAAGATTAATTTTTTTCAAAATTTTTTTTATAATATTGTATTGTCATCGGAAGTAAGCCTGTATAAAAAAATTCAGCTCAATTGGATGACTGAAAGTGGTAAAAATCAATCGCAAGATTTGTTCCAGACAAACAGACAAACAGACAAACAGACAAGAAAGCAAGCTAATAAAAACGTGGTAAAATGACATTAATAATCCTTGACAATAATGGGAAATTGTATAAATATTCTGTTTGGTTTGCGGTAACTCAGATTTGAGCTACAATATCTTTTGTTAGAAAATTCTTTTAAAGACAGAGTTTGTTAAAAATATAGAGAAATTAAATTATTTGAAATTCGCGATTCTCTTTAACAACAAAATTAAAATTGGAATGGAAAGATATTTGGAATTTGAAATTACAGACATTGAAATATCTGCAATTTACGAGAACGCATTGCAAATCAACATTAAAGAAGTTCTTGAACAAATCCAAATCGTGTTTGAAATTTCAAAATTGGTTTTATGAAATCGTTCCTTTGGTATAAGCAATGAAAAATGTATTTAATTTGATCATCTAATTTGTTTGAATAATATAGTTTTTTTAATCGAAAAAATCATCTTATTTTACAAGCTATCACGTCAATGAAAGCAATCAGTAATTTGAAAAAAAATGATGGTGGGGAGGACGTCGAACGTTGGATGATACCGTTGATGGGAGTGCGGCAAGTCAAAGGCAAAATGACACGAATACGACTGGTATTAGACTACAGGTTACTGAACGAACAAATTCATAGCTATCCGGACAGGAGTTATGCCAGTTGCAAGTCACGATTACGGAGTGGAGAAAATTGGAACCCAACTGCGCTATAGTGGATTTAAAAAAGGTTTATCTACAAGTAAGGGTGGCTCTAGATTTGTGGAAATATCAGGCGGTTATGTAGAATGGCGAAGTGTATGTGATGATCAGGTTAGGGTTTGGTCTATCCATTGGGCCAACAGTCATGTCAAGAATAGGCAGAGGGCGAAGCAAGCAAAATATCGAAAATCTGTCTGAACACATAGATAGAAAACCATAGGTACATAGACGGAATATGATCTTAGATTCTCGAAAAAATCAATACATAATGTTTTATTGATATGTTGTGTATTATAGTGTAAAGTGGGGTAGAATTCCCATATGGTATACAGATCGAAGCAAGCAAAATATGAAAAATCTGTCTGAACAAATTGATAGTAAGTCATATATGAATAGTCAGAATATGATCTTAGATTTTTGAAAAAATCAATACGTAGTGCTTTTTCTAACATATGCACATTATGTGTGCATATATTATATTATAGACATGTATTATATTATGATATTCTACTATGTTATCAACCAATATCGTATCAACCATTCATAACATGGTCGTATCCAAGGAGATATCGTTATGCATTCATCATGTCAACGTACTACATAGTTAACATTGTATAGTATATATCAATATTATATATAATAAAAGTTGTTGTTTGCAAGGTTATGAATAAAGACATGTATAAGACGAGTATTTTCAACAAAACATTTATTTTCATAGCACATACAGCTGGAAAAAAATATGTACAGTGTATAATATACACAACATTTTGAATGAAGATACAACTTACATAGTTGTAAACAAAATATAGTCAAAAACACGTGTAAGAAAATCCTTATAATTTAAATCTCTCAAACCGGTGATTAATATTTTCCCAGAACTAAAAACATTCACATATATTGGATTGAAACAAGTTAATCTCAAAGAAGGAAACATTTCAGGTTCATAATGATTTGGAATAGTCTTTTTCAAAGCATTGATATTTACAGGCTCACCATAATCGCACGTAATGGATTGTATACTGACATTGGTGATATTGAATGGTAAAGTGGATGGATCAAATGGTTGTTTACATCCCATTATTCAACTTTTCCATTGTGAAAGAATATGATGGTGTACTTCGGAAAGTGTAAAACACATTGACATGGTTTAGTATTAAAATTAAGGTCTTTCAGACATTCTTCAGTAACTCCTGTGTAATTGATATTACGCAGCATTTTTTTAAAAATGTACTTTAGCATTCATTCCAATTCAAATTCCCGCCTTGTGTCTATTTATTAAAAGTGATTCATTAAAACAAGTTAATAACAAGTGTTTTTGCTATTTTAAAATTAATAAGTAATATTATTTTAATAGTGTTTTTTTTTGTTTTCATGCATCAATTAAAATAAATATAATAAACGTTATGAGATATCGCAACATCCAGACATTTTGTCATTATTTCAAAAGCCGTTTGACAAATCAAGTTGCTCCTGCTGAAATGAAGTTGAAGTTTGAAACCTTTAATGAACTTAACCAGGTAACTGAAGAAAAGAAGGTTGATGATAAGACTGTGAGAGGTGGTTGCAACGTCGATATTCAAGTTCATTTTTTTAACACTAAAATTTATTTCTATAACAATTACATATTTAAAACAAATTTTCCTGTTAATTTAATTATCTCGCCACGAACTAATCTATTAAATTATTTTCAATTCAATTTTTAAAATCCTGAAAATTTATTTAAAAAATTATTTAAAATTTATTTTCAAAATTTATTTCAAAATTTATTTAAAATTGCTTATTAAAAATATTTTTATTTATAAATAAATATTTAAAATTTTATAGTTTCCATAGCATTTTTAATTTTAAGATATTTAATAGATACATTAAAAGATACTTTTTTTATTTTTAAATAGATATTTAATTTTTTAGAATTTTCTTTTATTATATCATTTTTATTTAAATATTTAAATAATTTTTTAATATGCATATAATTTATATATGCATACATATAAAAAATAAAATACATAAATAGTAGGAAACTACAGTATTTTATTTCAATATGTATAAAAAAATGACTAAATGATTTTTGTTTTAACGGAAAATGAACTTCAGAAATTCAAACTCAAACCACAGACGACAATGAAGAGCTGCTTTATATGCAAACTTCAAACACTTTTAATCATTCCAAATTTTAAATCACCAACAATTTCAAATCATCAACAATGTTCAATCAACTGTCGATCGTCAACTATTGCCAAATAACAGCAGTTTTTATACCCTACAATTTTATATCGCCAAAAATTTCAAATTGAAAAATTTCCAATTATTCTGTCGTAGTTATAATTCAGTGTTTTATGGGTTTTTATTTTCAAGTAGTAAGTTCAAAATATTGTTGTAAAATATAATTAATAAAAAGAGTCGATTTATTCATTTACTGGATCTCCTGGTTATGTTTATTATGTCGAAATAATTAATAAAGATTCATTTCTCAATTAATTCGTAGAAAGTATCAAAGCGAAGTTAGAACCCCTTCCACCAAAGATCAAGTACCGGACAGCCTAGAGCAATAAACACGCTGTAAATGCATATGCGAATTACTTTCATTCGAGTGACAACTCGAAGTGTAGTCCTCGGAAAATTTGACAAAAATAAAAAAAACAATGACAATAATGATCGTTGTTTAAATTAACTAAAATTATAATTCATGATTAAACGAATTTGAAATTAAATAAATCTTTACTCTGTGTTAATCGTTTTCTCACTTTCTTCTTGCAAAACCCAGACATTTTACGTTCGAATGGATGATAATGCGAACCACAATGCGCAACAGCATCCTTAATCAGTAAGATCACGTGTACCATCGCCTCACACAACTCGTTGATGTATGGCGGATTCCTACGACTGCATCAACCATATGTCCGGGACGCGTATCGATGAACTGAGCGACTCATCCACCTTCTCAAGCAGTGTAGAAGGTCACGGAGACGATGATGCAGTACGGGAACCCGCATCAAGACGGGAGAGCAACCGTTACTAAGCGGTGCTCTGACCGGCTTCGGTTGGATCTAATCGAATCATGGTTGGCACGAGACCGACTGATCTGTTCCGCCGAACGACAAATTCCCGCACTTTGAAGAGGTGCTGACCTTCACAGATTTGAAAACGAATTAAATGTAAGATCCGGAAAATAGTTACTGAATTTATTAAACTTTAAAAGTAAATATAAAATGAAAGAAACTAAATGTAACAATAAATATTAAATTTTAATGAAGTTTAATAAAATGATTATTCAAAAGAAAATACAATATTTAAAAACAATTTTATGTTTATAATAGTTTTTAAATTAGAAAATTAAATACAATATAAAATTGCAAAAATAATAAATTAACATATTTTTATATTTGCAATTATTTATATATTATTGGTTTGTGCAAGAAAAATAAAAAATCGTTCCTTAGAAATTTACTTATGCAAAACTTGTTTAAATAATATGTTTATTGTTGTTACTAAATAAAGTTTCAAAAATGTATTTTCTGAAATTTCGTCACAACAAAAGCACGAACCGAATAAGTAACATATGTAAAACTCATATTACTTAATATACAAAAAAGAGGATAAAACGAAAGGTTTTTTCGTGATATTAACCTCGCGGATTTTTATGAAAGACCCATAATAACCTATAATATTGGATTTATAGAAAATATTCTAAAACTTTTTATTATATATATATAAAAGCCCAGAGTTTCATCTGCGTAATGCTCAAAGTTTGCTCTGATCAAATTTTTTTCTTGTTTTTGCATGGCTTAATTTTTTAATCAATGCATAATAACTCCGGCTAATATGAAATCACAAGCCAAAAATAAGCAGCGTCTGCGGAACTGCTATATTAAAAATATATTATTAATAAATGATGAATATTAGATTCGAGATTTTCACTTGAGACATTTAAGTTTGAACTCAAATTAAAAATTCCAAAACTGTATTTCAATCATAAAATCTGTTTTGCCTTCATACAAATTATCGAGATACATTTTTTCTTAAAAACAATTCTTATAGATAATATATTGGTCTAAAATGTTAGTTAGTTTGTTTGTATGTTTGTTTGTCAGTCACACTATGATATAAATGCGAAATGGTGGTGGAACCGAAGCAAATCCACGCAAAGACGTAGTCAATTTGGATAACCAGCATCAAAACGTTTCTGTCGGTTTCAGTGCTTTCATTGAAAAACGCCGGGAAGCCGACAAAATCGACCAACTGTTAAATCAACACCGAATTTGAAACTATAAATAATAAATTATAACTATGATGTTAAAATTAAAACAAAAACTTTCAAAGAAGAAAATTCAGCTCTTCCGTCATATATGACGGGTCTTTTTCTAGTATAATTTTATTACTAATATTGGTAATAGTAATAATAACTATTTTTTCATGTATTTCTATAAACGTAATAAGATTTTATACTAGAAAATTACTAGATAATTACTAATATTGGTAATAGTAATAATAACTATTTTTTCATGTATTTCTATAAACGTAATAAGATTTTATCAATAATAAAGAGAATGTATAGAAAATTGACACTGTTACCAGGAAGTTGCTCTATTTAATTCACGACAAAAATGCTTGTATCCATTTTTATTTTTAAAAGGACAGGAAAATATACGAAACCATCACAGGGTCTTGAATAACAATTAAACCAAATATTATAAACAACACAAAAATCAGAGTTATCGATATCTTATACAGCACCTTTTTTGTATAATTATTTGGATGGTTATAATCTTTGCTTCTTAATCTACAGAAACGTTAAAAATAATGGAACAGATTTCTAAGAGATTTGTATATCATGTATTTCCATTCGTTTTACAATTTCTTTTTGTGTAGGAGAATTGCAACATGTTTCACTTTAGTGTCATTACATCCTGGTTTCGGTTCTTTTTCTAACAAGTGAAGACATCCTTTTTGCCAAGTTATTTTTCAAAATTTTTGTGAACTGTCATTTTAAGACACAGGAAGCCAAAGTTTAAGTGAGTGTTAAGCAGCAGAAGCGTTCCTTTCTGTTTGTTGAAAATTTTTTTTTGAGAATTTCAGAACTTTAAATTAAATTTTTCGTTCATATTAAAAATATTTTTATCGTAATATATATAATTTACTTGTTATTGATTTTTAATTAGTAAATTTATTTTTTGATTTATTTTTTTAAATTATTTTATTTTTGATTTATCAAAAAGGGTCATTAATTTAATCATTACAATAACTCTTTTTATTTGTTTGTTCTAGTTATAAAAGTTTTGAATGGTGTTTGACCTTAATTCTCAGAGAGTTATAGAGATAAGATGTTAAGAATACGGAAAAAGCTTTTTTCGTGCTCAATGTGTTAAAAATATTTTGCATGTGTGTCATATGAAAATTCTATGATTGAAACGGAGAATATAAAATATGATACAAAATATATATAAATTATATAAAATGTTAACACTTGTCAAATTGTGAAAATGATGTTATTGATTAAAGTTTAAAAATTAGTAAAATAACTGTCACATAACAAAATTTAAATATTTGAAAATTTTCCAAAAAATTTTTAATTAAAGGTATAAATAAAAATATCTATAAGATATTTTAAAAATAAAAAATGATTCAAAATAACATAATTTTATCAATGAGTTAAAAATAACTTGTAAAATCAATATAGGTCACGCAATTTGTACTAACGCGACAAGTAAGAAAGAATTAAAGGAAACCATTGAAGAGTAAAAAAATAACAAGAGTGTATCGAAAGCAAGCAATGTATTCCGCCGACCATCAGGTTTCCCCGATAATCGGACGGAGGTAGCTTCATCACAAAGCGGTTGATAATTTCCGTTGTGGTGCTGGGCCAATTCGTTATATGATTCAAATTCAGAGAAGATAATCTTTCTTTCCTCGACAGGGATACATCGGTTGATAACAGATTCATATTTTCGAGTAATAAGTTCTCTCAGAACAAAGTTTGCACGCATGTTGACATTATTGTTGGGTATTGAAATCTTTAATCTTAAATATTTACTTTTAAAAACACAAATCTTTAATGTTTAATCTGACTCCAAATAATCAGTAAGGACTTCCAACAAAAATATATAAATAATGAACACAAATTCTGTTATGAAACTTTATTTCAAATAACAAAAATTAACACATCAAAAATAATAATAATTCAATTCTTGGAGGCAGAACAAACACAAATCAATATTTCGTACAAGTTAACAGATTATAGTAAAAACTGTGAATCTCCAAAACGAACGATAGTTTAAAGTCTTAATTAAAACCATTTTCTCCCATACGGGATACTTTTGGTTTTATAAAAAATGTTTTAAAGAATATTTAATAAAAATAAATTTTTATAATAAATTTACTTGACTCCTTTGTTTTGTTTTTTGTAAAGAGAATTTTTTGGGCGAACTAAACTAAATTTGCTGCTGTTTATAAAGTGGTTTTCATCAGCCTTGAAAATTGATAAAATAAAACAAAGACTAAAATATTTTTTAATTTTAAATTCCAAATTTTGTTAAACTAAATATTATTTTGTTTGAAATTAATAATTTTACCAAAATAATTATTTTAAATTTTTTTCTACATAAGATTTTATCAAAAATGTTCATATGTATCTCTCGAAATCCCAATAGTTTGGAGAGTGGCCATCTTCGTATTCGGTGCTCGATTCATCTCAAAGTTATTATTTCTCTCAGTACAATCAACAATTTTTAATTTACAGGATCAAAAGACTTCAAAAAAATATTGTAATACAAAAAATAGTACTGTTAAACACTTCGATTCGAAAATATCGACAATTGATTTCAACAACAAAATTTTAATTCAAACACGATCGAAATAAGTAATTGTTCAAACGAATATCGCCGGTAATAATCACAAAAAACTCATTTCTTCGCTGCTAAATTCCGGTATCCACATTTTTTCTTTGTTCGTCTTTATTATACCATCTATAATCAAAAGATTTTTGATTTTACCTGTATTTATGTTCATCTTTATTTTTTCTATGATTCCTTGATATTTATATGTATCTGTGATATCTACTACACTTATTCTTCGCGTCGTGATCTTATGCGTCTTTGCCTCTTCGTGGGTCATTAAACATTGTTTGCACGTATCACACTTGTTCCGTGATAACATATCTGCGTTCGAATGGCTTGTTCCTTTCCGGTATTCTAGTTGTGTATCCAGACTTTATAAATATTTTATCCACATCTGTAATTGCGCTGTAATAGGTTTCTTTATCTTCAGCATGAATGTAATTTGCTTGAAATCTGTTCACTGAATGAATCTCTTTCTGTACAAATAATGATTGAAATGTTGACAAAAGTAATATATTGCCTATAACTCCTTTCTTGATATGTAGTAACCTTTCTCATGATGACTCTTTGAATGTGACCCATATGAAATTACTCTCTCGTGGCTATTTCTATCCTTCTGTGACAGTACTGCTCCGATGCTGTCGAAACTAGCGTTTTTCTAGAATAAATTCCTTCTCTGGAAATCCAAGAATATGTGGTTTAGTCAAGGCTTACTTCATCTCAGTAAATGCTATATCACACGCCTCTGTCCATAATAATGTCTTCTTGTCCAATCCACACAATAGTTCTAATGTCTTTTATTTCGTTGCATAGTCCTTGATGAATCTTCTATAATAGTTACATATCCCTAAGAAACTTCTTAAATTCTTAATACATTTCGGTTTTTCAAAAGATTTATTAACCTTCAATTTTGACGGGTCTGTTTGAATCCCCTTTTCGTTGGTCACATGCCCCAGGAATTAGATTAAATTAGGTCGAATAACTCATCTCTAAATCATCGATTGTCAGACAAGTTTCTGATTGATTGCCAAACTAACTGTTTCACCTATCAAAGGCATTTTGATTTTGAAACAATTTTCCTCCTCGTTTGCTTCATTCGATATTCGTTTCTCTCTTTTGAGATATTTCGTCGTTCTCGGATAAATTGATTGCCTCACGGACAAGGGGCAATTTAACCTCGACACGTTTTCCACTTTGGATTTTATTAGTTTGAAATGTCTCCTGAATTTAATTTTCTTTTCTCCTATTTGATTTGTAATCATTATCAATCAAATAATTTGAAACATTCATCCATTCAGCTTCATCCTTTCGATCTCTCGAATCATTAAAATCAACATGATGTTTTCCATCGCAATTATCTCTTCTGCAAAAACTCAGTTTCATACAAATCTTTAAACTGTGACCTTTTCTCAAATAATTCAAACATAAATTATTATCTATCTCGAAATCTCTCCTTTTGTTCACATTAAAATTTGAAAATACTTCACATTTTTCAAAAAAATGTTCTTGTTTACACATAAAACAAATAATCCTCCGATAATTCTTTTGAACTCCTCGGTCATTAGAATATGTGAACAAAGAGCACATTGGTTGGCTTTTCTCTTTCACATCAAATCCAATCAATCGTTCCTTGGTTTTCCTTCTGAGCTGTGCTTCTATTTTTATAAAATCAGAAGTCTCTCTATTATTGGAAAGTCATATTTTTTCACTTTCAATCCCTCTCTTTCCCACATCAATAATAATTTTTTTAAATCTTTTTCAATAATTCATTATAAAGAAAACCGTTTTCCAAGTTATAGCAATGATTCTGATTTTTTAATCTCATAATAATTTCCTTGATTAGATGAACAAATTTCTCCATCTTTCGAAATATCACTTTTTTTATAATTGCTAATATATGAACATCAGTTTACCGTATTTAATGATACTCAAATCTCAAAGGCACGCTCAACCTACCTGTTTTCGCTCTTGTAAAATACAGGAGATAATTACTAAACAATGAACCATTTTAGTTAATACTTATTAGAAAATGAATTTTATAACGTCAGATTTTATTCGAATTATTCCTTACCAACTGACCACTCGGAGTGTGATTTGAAGTGTCAACCGCCCAAATAATTTAAGTAGACAATTCGATCATTTAAATTTATCCCTAGGTCTTGAAATAAGTGTCATAAGTAAATTCTCTCCACTCGATTTAAAATTTTATTTTTCTGAAGAATTATTTAACGCTTTGTAGTCAGATATGGAAATCAAAATGAAGTCAATCATGAATTTTTTCTGGGAAATCGAACTCCAGGGTTCGTCGTGTGACCAATAAGGCCGATACATTCTCAAATAAGTAGGGGGAAAATGGGCATTC
>MQRK01253039.1:6727-17034 GCA_001938485.1 Girardia tigrina | reverse complement strand
ACACATTCTTACTACCTTCTAACATCACCTGATATCTTTGTGAAAGAAGCTACTCGAATTACTTTGCGACATGCCTCAAAACTGATGAGTCGTGTAAGTGTTCTTTACTGGATCAATACGGGTTATAATAAATCGGCTTTTGGATCCTGGTAGAATAAAATCCAACATGTCATCCATGTTCTACACGAGAAATATGGGATCACCGTCAAATTTGGTGACAGTCATCTATCTCTTATTATCTCCCTCTTTACAGAATGAATTGTATCAGGTTTCTTCGACCATTAGTTACCAAGATAAAGATAAGATTGCTATATTTCTTCGAAAGTGTCTCTCTCTTCACTATCTTAATTACTGGAAGATGCAAACAAGTGCTGGTCATTCCGCCTCTTCTCTTTCTCTTTCTGGTTTCTCAAATTCTGTAGTTTTCAATAGTCGTTTGTCCAACTCTGAATGGGATTTTGTTCATCGTAGTCGGTCCCATACACTTAAAGTTGGATGCAGTTTCCAGAAAGTTGTTGTTTGTCGTAGGTGTAGAGGCTACAATGAGACTTTGGCTCATGTTGTTTCTCATTTAGATACTCTTCAGACCTATATAAATGACACGGTGGTTGACATTTTAAAGACTAAAATCCAAGAGTATTGCAATTCTGAATTGTATGTAAATGTCACCTACAGGTTTGTTTATTCAATCTTGAGGGTTGATTTGCAAGTGTTCTTTCCGGATCGTAAGCGAATAGTTTTGATTGATGTGAAGTGTCCTTTTGATGAGAAGGAGAACTTGGACAACACGAATAGGGACAACTTGGCTAAGTACAAGCCTCTCCGCGATGCAATTAAAGATAAATACAGTGATCATACATTTTTACTTTACACATTTGTTGTAGGTGCGCTTGGCACATGGATCCCTGCCAATAGGAAATCATTAGCTACCGTTTTCCTATCAGGCAGAGAAAAGGTCATTGCGATTGCCTCTGTTCGATCAAACATATGATGGTCTGCAAGAATGTGGAAAGTCTTCTGTGATGAACGACTTTTCGTGGATTTTCGTGATCCTAAACACAATCCTAGAGATTCTCTTCTACTCCAGGAAGGGGCTGTGTTAGACGAGGAAGATTCTCTAGACGAATTGTGAGTTCATGCTTGAACTTCACGGCACACTCCTATCTGTGTTATATGTACTTGAACAAACTGAAGTATTGAGCTGACATGCAGTGAGGACCGACTGGCGAACCGTGCCGATGCAGAAAAAAAACTGCCAGCAAACATTCAGATAAAGTTCCGTCTGGGCAATTGTAAAATTTTAATAATAATAAATATTTCTGATTTGTATAAGCATAATTTTAAATATGAGCAGTTTAACGACATAAGTGTAAAGAATGCTTTTTAAGTATCATTATTACCAAGTAAATTAATAAATAAAATATTCTTAAAACTTAATATCATTATTTTGAATCATTCATTCCAATAATAAAAATAATATTAAATTATTTTAGTAATTAATATTATATTCACAAGGTGAGTAATAATTATTAACTAATGAAAATATTATTAATTACGAAAATATTGTTGCGAAAAGGAAAATAATAATCCCTAATTACTATTATATCATTTGTGGGATCATTTTATTAAGTAGTTATTTATATAGGCAAATAATTATAATTGTTTCGATAATAACATTAATATATATATTTAGCTTATTGATATCCATTATTGATAAATCTAACTTTTGATTTTGTTTTACTTAAAGTTTTTTATTTTTTTCTAAAAATTAATCCCTTTATTATCTTATTTTTTAACAAATAAAAATTTAATTTAGGTATTTAAATTTTCATCAAATAAAAGAATAATAATTACACAAAAATGCACAATAAGATCCCTTAAAATAGTGAAATCCGTTTAAAGTGGCCACAGTTTAATTGTGGCTGTCTTAATTTACTTCGTGTATTAACAGCAACATTTAATGCAGGATTTTTCAAATACCATTTTGGTGGTAAAATTTACACCAAACTTTTGTAGATGTACACCCAAAAATTTGGCTGTATAAAGGTAAAGCATGGATGGGTTCATTAAAAATACACACAGTACTATTCCACCCAATGTCTCTCCCTCTCGCACATACACACTCCTACACGAGGTCATTTATATAAGGAATAAATGACTTCATGGTCAGAAGAATATCATACTATCCATGTACAATGTACACCCAAATTTTATTAGGTTACACCCAGCTGAAACCTTAAAAAACCCTGCTTTGATACATACTCTGGCGCTGACTTTGACTTATAAACAGAACTTCGAATATAATGGCAAACCGGTTATTGTGGCTAAATCTGGTCGGACGAATGTGGCCACTTTAAGCGGCTTTCATTGTATATTTAAATAGTTTTTTTTCTCAATTTAGATCAAGTGTACATATACAGGGTGACCCACTGGGTACGGACTAATTTAAAATAGGCAAAATAGGTCTCAAACGATAGAAAAAGAAATTTTATTTAATAATTTAAGAAATTAAATTGTCGAAATGGGATCTCTGCGAAGTACACAATGCCTAAGGTGACTTTCAAAGTTTTGAACAACTTTTTCAAGCACATCCGACTTTATGGACTTGATTTGATTCTCAATAGCTGCTTTAAGGTCGTTCTTTGATTTTAAAAGGGTTCTGTAGATGTTACCCTTGATTATCCCCACAAAAAGTAATCGCAAGGGTTCTTGTCCGGGGAATATGGTGACCAATCGATTCCCTTTCCAGTATGCTTTTCTGAGTCCAATCCAGTGATTCGCGCATCGAACTTGACTTGTTCGATGTGGCCTTGCTCCATCTTACATGAACCAGAAATTTTCCACCATACCAGAAACCATCGGAATAAACTCATTTTGTAGAAGATTCGTGTAGGTGTTTGATGTCACTGTTCCTTATATGAAAATGAGCCCAATTACCATTTCAGCGCTAATAGCGCACCAAACCGTTACTCGTGCAGGATGTAATGCTGAAATTTCAGCGATGTGTGGATTATAATCGCTGATAATTATCAGTTCCCCAAAATCGATAATTTTGCTTGTTGACGTATCCGGACATTTAAAAGTGGACTTTGTCGGTGAATCAAATCTTCTTTACATCAATTTCTTCGTTTTCTATCATCGCTATCATCGTATTTGAAAATTCCAATCTTTTCTCGATAGCAATCTGCAAAACCGGTTGATGAAGCTGAATCTTCTACGGAAACAGATGAAGCTCCAATTTCATGATTAGTTAAATTGATGAACGGTTGATTCATAGTTCTTGCGACGCTCTTCTTTGCGATGATCTTTTATTTTCCTTGAAATATTCTTGTACTCTCTTGGAATTATCTTCTGTCCTGATCGTAAATTTCGCTGATGTCATTCCATCCTTGTCGTCTTCAACGGAACCTAATCTTTCAAACTTTTCGACGTTCCTGGAATCAAAAAACTATTGAAAATCAAGAATATCACTTTTTCTTACCTTAAACTGTTGATTTTGATGGTCCATTTGGTCCGAACTTCTTCTTCATCGCTGTAATCGTCTTTTTATCGTTGCCTTGGTTCCAGTAATATGTTTTTACCATGAAAATTTGGTCTTCGATTGAATGTCGACATTTTTTTAAAAAGATAGAAAGACTAAAGATAGAATAAAAACACGTGTACTATCAAAAAGAAGAAACTATACTGATTATAATTCAGAGTTTTTTTTTCTTTTTTTGTCCGTTGTCCACACCCGCTGGGCCACCCTGTACATATATTTTTTGTATTTATAGATAAATTTAACGGTGATCAAACAAAACCATGGACAAAAAATACGAACCGAAAAATGCACAATTTTATGACTAAATAAACGCTTGCATTTGTAAGAAAAATGATTTAGGTAATTACAAAATTTGTTAACCTTCTAACTACTAAGGGGTTGATAGAGAACTCATGCAACTTTAGGCTGTGACTGATATCGCATTTTATATATCTATTCTGCGGAAATTTTATCACGTCCTCGATGTACTAACAGAGTGTGACTGTTAGACAACCCTTGGTCACTCAGTATTGAAAGTATACTTGTACTGAATATATTTAACCCCAAAGTTGGCTTAGAGTAGTCAAAAGGTTGATAAGAAAAAAATTATAAATAAAATTATTGTTAATTTAGTATAAAAATATGTAATTTATGCTTTGAAATAAATCAACTCAATAATTTATTTTCTATGTACTCATTATGAACTTCTTCGGATTTGCTTGTGTTATTAAAGGACTGGAGGATGTCGGAGAGAAGAAGAGTAGTTTTTTAATAAAGAGGAAAGAAGAGTTAGATTAATAAATTTAATTTCAAATCTGACTTTGATTTAATAAAATAAACTTTAATAAGTTTTCTTTTATCGTAATTTGTTTTAAGTGAAGACTTTGTTGCTTTGTTTTATTTAATGAAAATAATTAACAAAAGAAAAGTATAGTTTCTGTATTTGTACTTTCGAAGTTCGGTTCGGTATCTCCAGTCATTAAATAATAGTTTATGATTTTTTAAAATACAATAAATTATTGAAAAATGAAAAAATAAAAAGAATAAAGGAAATAATTTTTTATTTACCTAAAAAGATTGAATGTTATTTTTCCATTTTCATACATTTTTGTGGTGCTCCGATCAAACGACCGAAATTAAAAAATGAACTTTTGTTTATGTAAAGTAAACAAAAATAATTCAGACAAATTTAAAATTTGTAATTATGATGAAAATAAATGTTTTATGAAAACCACCGACTTATTAGTTTTCTTGTCAATTTTTTATTGGTAATCGGATGAAATCGGTCGGGTCAGATCAACCACCGCATTCTTTGACGAGATCATCCACCGCTTCGAGCGGATCCGGCAGTCACTGGGCTGGTAACGCGGTATGGAAAACCGCAAGGAACCGAATGGGGGACCGCTACTCAGCGGTGCACCGACCGGTATCGGTCGGGTCGGATCGAACTCTGGTCGGCACTAAACCGGTCATCCATTCCGTCGAATGGTAATTTCCCGCACAAGTAATAGGTGCTGGCCACCGCCACTCAGTCCGGGAACCAGCACCTCAATTGTATATTTATTTTATTTTATAAATTAAACAAAATTCTAATAAAAAATCTTCTTTTTGAATATTTTAACTTTACTTAACTATTATTATTAAAATTTTTCAATTTTCTTAATAAAAAAAATTTGTTTCAAAACATTAACATTTTAAGAATTTAGTTTAGATTGTTTTGACAGTTTTCATTGATAAAATAATAATTCTTTTTATGGAAAAACAAATAAACTTCTTAATAATTATTTTTTTTATTTTTAATTTTCCGTTATTTTAATTACAAAATTTCAGATTTTTAAAAGTTTAAACAAAGTTTTTTCAATATAATACAAGTTATTTAGTTAGATAATTGAAATGATACAAAATAATTAAAATAATTAAAAAACTAATTAAAATAATTCAAAAACATAATAATAATTTTTCAGCTGACTTTTATTAATGGTCATTTTCATTTAATTAAATTTATCTTTTAACTGTATTATTTGTGACAAAACTTCGGTTTACCCATCAATTTCTGCCCCTAAGTATGTTAATTTATAGTTTTGAAATCTAGCCAAATATTTATTAAAATAAATCATACAAATTTTAAAATTAAATCAAATTTAAAATAAAAAAGTTTATTATTCAAAATTGTAATTCGTATGTAATTCGACAGAAAATAAAGTTGATGCTTAAATTATTTATTAACTCATTTACGCCGGCCGACATCGTTTGAGGACGCTTGAAAAAATAAACATTCAGTGACTTGAGAAGAATTTTTATGAAAATTTTCAAGTTTTATCATGTCTATATAAACAAAGTAATGAGTCAAGGACCTTTTTTGCTTTAAATATGACTGGTTGAGATTTTACAGTCTCTGCAATATCATATCTTAGTGCAGACCAGTGTAGTTCCTGTTTAGGCGTTGATGGGTTAAATCAAAATTATGAGCAAAGTGACATTAATAAAAGAACACACATATTTATTCATCATCATTACACGCCTGCGTGATAAAATCATCAATCATGATATATTCACTGAACCATCTGTGGTCTAGCTGGTGAAGAAACAGTCTGCGTCGGCCGGATCATGTCTATATTTGGTCGTTTTTTGCTCGCGGCCACGACTTCATCCTCATTCTCGAAGTTACTACAATAGACAAATGTGTCGACGTTGTTTTGGGAATTAATTTTTTAACTTTAATTATTATAAACTTATTATTTTGTGTAATTTTAGATCTTCAAAAATTTAGGAGTTCGCTAGATATCCTAACATTTTCTATGGTATAACATTTAAAACATCGTCTTCTGTTCTGCAAGTTATAGCTCTTCTCGTATACTAATGCTTCGGGGATTTCAGTTCCTCCGTAACTAGGCGTGATGATGGACTTTTGACACGAAATTTTCATCCTTACAAACACATGTCTGATTTATGGATTGATCTCGTCATTATTATGATCTCGGCAAGGTGAACATCATCTATTGAAGATGGAGATCTGATTTTCTGCTTAGCAAAATCTGGTAAATCTCGAATCACAGTACTTTTATACTCGTCACTGGGCTTGTAATCAATGTAAGCTTGTAATGTCCTAACCTGTTTATATCAGTAATATGTGCATCCATTGGTTCAAGGTTTTCGAGTTTTCTGCCTTAAAGTTCTTCAAACTTCTTCTTCTTCTTAACTCGATCAATGCAAAACGCTCTTTTTAGGTGTCTCTAAATAGTCCGTAGTTCATTTTGCCGTCAAAAGCAAGTCAGTCATATACCACAAATGCTCCCTTTGATAGAAACAACAGCAAATCAGTCTCAAAATCTGACATCTTTGTAAATACGCCGATAAATCTGAAAAATCCTCAATCCCGTTATAGAAGTAGACAATATCCCCTAATTTCACTGATATTTTCCGCGGTAGCTTTAATTCGGCAGAAAGCAAAGTCGATACTGAAAATATTGATTAAATCAAAATTACACGTACAATGGGATTAATAAAACTACACTCATATTTATTTATCATCATTACATCGTAATCGAATAATCGAATAATCAAGGAATTCGTAAGCCATTTGAGACGTGCACTCAAACGGTGATTCTATGATGACATGGAAAAAATTTGTTTAAACTTTTTGTATGAGATTAAGAGAATATTGATTTTTGCCTATTATTTTGATTTTGATCATGAATTTTCTTAAGAAAGGACAAATGGAAAAAAATAATTGTTGTATTTTGGAGGGTCTGGAAAATCGAAACAGCGTGTTCGCCATTTTCGGCGCAATGGAATCGGCCCTTGGTCGATTGAATACGACCAGACAACCTAAACAATGATAATCATGGTTACAATGCGTTGAAAGTATTGAAACATAAGAAAAATTGCTCCTAACAGATGGAAAGACATTCATAAAGCAAAAATTAGACATCTTTTTGATTAGTTTATTTATTCACCCAAATCCTCATAAGTAAAACAAATCTTAATTAATTATTTTTTTAAAATCACATTTAAATTCTTTTTCTTAATTGTTTTTCTGAATCCAGGAGCACCAAAGTTGCATATAAAATAATAATATAGGCTTTTCTAAAATGTTTGTTTGTTGTTTGTCGGACACGCTCAAAGTTTACTATGATCAAATTGCAAAATGGCCGACGAACCGGAGCAAATCTACTTAGGACTTTGTTAATCTGGATAGCCATCATCAGTGCAGCGCCTGTGCTTAAAAATGTTAGGAAGCCGACGAAATCGACAGAAAACCGTGCTGGTCAACCAATTGTTAAATAAATACTGAATTCGAAAAAATAAATTTTAATAATTACGATTTAAAAATTAAAACAGGAAATTTCAAAGACAAAAATATAGCTCACCCGTCATACATGACGGGTCTTTTGCTAATAGTAGTTGGATTTCTAATAATCAATACACTGTAGTGGTTTTTGTGAGGAATATTTAAAAATTGTAATGTTGAATTTAGCATTTCAAAATTTGTTTCTCCGACCTGGATGGCAAATTGATATTTTGATCGTTAGTGTTGACTCAACAACACTGTTGAGTTACTGTTCGAGCATGATTTACAGTTCAAATTGAAACATAAGATAATTAAAAATTTAAATTAATAAAATAACAAACTATAAAATTTGTGAAAAAGTTTAAACTAACTTAACTATTTTTCAAACTGATTGGAGCGGACAATTAATCGGTTTGACTGAACATTTTTCCAGTTTTGGGAAAAATATATAAATAAATTAAATTAAAAATATAATTAATAAAATAGCTAAATTAAATAATTAAAAGTAGAATAAAATAAAGTACATCAAGTAAATTTAAATAAAATAAATTAAGAAATTAAATAAAATCATTAAAAAAATAATAATTTAAATATTAAATAAATAAAGTAAAAATATCTATATTTATTAATTAAATAACATTAAAAATTGATAATACAATTTATTCATTGTTGAGATCAATTCAAGTAATTTGAAAATTTCTTTGTCTTGCTTTGTTGTCGCTTTACATTGCAATTAATTGGAAAAAAATGTGATTGCGTGTGTGTTTGAATGTGTATGTATGCGTGTAAAAAAATGTGTTAAATGCATGTTTGAATGTAAATGAAAATAAGGAAATTTGATTGGTGTATGTGTATTTTAAGTGTGTGGATTATTGTTTTGCTACAATTGTCAGAATTACAACTTTGAATAAAAGTGATTATGTGTTTTGAAATTAAAAAAGGGTTCAATTTCCTGAAATTAATGTGCAAAAAATGTTCATAAAAAATTCATAAATAAAGGAATTTTGTGTTCAATAACAAAAGTGTATAAAAACTGTCCAATTGTTGTATTCAAAAACGAAAATTGAATAAAAATAAATCAATTATTACAAAATAAAAAATTGAATTAAATTAAACGAGCAAAAAAACGATTTACCGATGAATCAAACGAACGATGAAGAGAAAAAACAATTTTACTTTCATTCTATGAGTAAATTTCCCAATTTGAAAGCTCATGTCATAAATGAAGCGATCGATAAATTCGAATGCGCTTACGATAAAATCAAGAAAAAACCTTCAAATATGTTCAGAAAATCCATCATCTGCTAAGAAAAATTCTTGTGGTAGCACATCTTCGGGTAAACTATATTCTTTTGACTCTAAAAAGTGATTCTCACGAGTCCAATCCTAACAGTCCTTCACTTAAAACTCCATACAGAAATTCGAGTGAAGTTCTTTCTGGTTTTCAGAATAATGTGGAGGCACGGTTTCCGCAACACCGATTAATTAAAGTTTTTAAAATGAAAATCATTAAATTAAATTTTCATAAGGAAAATTTTATTTGGTTTATATATTAAACTTCTAAAATATTAAAATTATAAAAAAATATAAAATTATCATAAACTCATTAAATTAATTTAATTGTATTAAATAGAAATCTTTGTTCCAATATCTATTTTGAAACGATTCATTCTAAAATCTTATCAAGTTAGCTTGATGTCAAATGACGAAAGTTTTGTTGAGTGTTATCCTAAATACAATCGAATTTCGATAATAATAAAAATTTTAAAAACCATATTGGAGTTTTTAGTAGTTGTAATTCTCATTGTCAAATCAATCAAGTAAATCAATTGATTAATTAAAGAAATATAATTATGATTACAATACAATTTTTATAATATTTTGCCCATTAATTAGTTTCTCCAAATCAAAAATATCTCTACGACGAAAATCAAGATAACAATTTACCTCTTTTATTTTTTAATTCGTATCTTGCTTTTGCTTTCTGTAACAACGAATCACAAATCTATAAAATTTATTTTTCACTAACAAATACTTTTTAAATAGATATTATTTAAACAAATAATTATCGATAAAACGAAGTCCGGATGAAAATTTTCTTTTAATAACCAAAGTCATCCATTTAAAAATATATTTTAAGACAATATATTTCGACGGATCTACCGTCATCTTCANGTCACTAATTAATAATCAATTCACCTGCATATAAATACAAAAATGATGATTATGTAATCGATTGCATGAAATCATATTAATCAAAAATTCTCAATAAGTTGGTTGAGACTGCCGATTGAACATTGATTTTAGGGAAACGTGACCTTATTAACAATGCTTCACACGACACTCTCTCCCAATAACTGTCAAAATGCTTACACAAAATTTTGAAATTATCAAAATTAACATCACATTTACATTTTTTTCCTATGTTCTGCAATATTACTCTTACTCTCTTTTCGACCATGTTCTTGAATTCGTTTACAGAGATGACGGGCAGTC
>MQRK01253016.1:7331-25937 GCA_001938485.1 Girardia tigrina | reverse complement strand
AAATTTAAATAATTATAATTGTAAACTAAATGTATATTTAAACAAATTCCTAAATTGACTTACAAAATTCTTAAATTGATTGTCAAAATTCTTAAACGGATTTACAAATTTTGACGTTGGATTAAAATTTTCTGAAATGTGCTGACAAACCCTGTATAATTGATCATTCAGTACACATAGCTAAATGGTTTATCATACATTGATGATGGTATTTTTCTAGATTCTGCAATTTATTTACAACTGTTCGGATATTATTTTTACTATCGTCATCAGATATAAAACTTACTGATATATAACTTATACTGATATAAAACTTTTTTTACCGCTTTTATATTAGCAATGCTAATTATGTAATATCTTCCGTAAAATTAATCAAATGTTTCAAAAATTGGTTGAAAGTTCCGTTTGAACATTGATAAAAGGATCATGAGATCTGATTGCCATCGACGCCGTCGAATGACCGCCACCAGTCACAAATTGTGGCCTTAAAGAAGGCCGTTTTGCTTTCTTGTCTTGCGCCATTGCTCGATAGCTCCAACACATATGTCGCAGTCAGATAAACCAACGCTTCCGAAAAACCCCAATCAAAATGTTTCGTCGGAAATCTTTCGTTGTTATTGCCAAGAATTTCTTCATTAAAACCGTCGGACATAATTCGAATGAAGTACGAATGTTAAAATTTGAATTTTTCTTTTTGTCAAACGATCATCTACATTCATACATCATTCATAACGTAAAGACTTATTTTCAAAAACCAATTCAATTTTACATTCAAAGGTGATCGAAAAAATATCCTTAGAACGCGTTAAACAAGAAATAAAAGTTGATCTGAAAAATACGAATTTTCTATATAAACTAATGCCATCTAGAATGATGAAAAGAAATACGTTATGCGTCTCTTTCCTCTGTCCCTGCGCATTATTAAAAAGAGACAAGTCTTTGTATTTCAGATCTATTGCGACAATAGTCAACTTCCAAACCCAAAGGTAAAGTTTATTACAAGCAATGGACTAAAGTAGATTTACGCATTAAAAGGTAAAAATCCGGCGGTATACGCGAACATAGTCAATATACGCGAACAAAAGATTAATGCAAGTAACCTCATCTTGAGGCTTACTGCTTCTAATAAATAACAAAATAAACAAAAATGAAAATTTGATAAACAAATAAATAAAGGAAGCATAATCATTCTTTACATATACCTTTAGATAAAATAACTTATGTTTAGTTTATTTAGTTCTTCCTCTTTTTTTAGTATTCAAAAAGTGTTATTCATATTTGATTAACCCTATAAATGATCTTAAAATTTCTGCTTCTAACAAATTTAAAAAAGATTATTAATTATCTATTAAGAACATTTAGACAAGTCTGGTCGGAATTTTTTTACAATCACATTTAGAGTCATTAAGACTCTCAGGTCTTTCATCGTTTGCCATCGTTCTAATCGGTTTTCTTATTTCTGTTTTTAATCATGATTATTCGAACAATTTTTCTAAATTAGTTTTTAAAATATTTAACCTCTAAAAAATATTAATTAAAAATATTAATTTTTACCATTTCTTAATAAATACCAAAATAATAAAAATCAAATTATTAAAAAAACATCTAATTTAAATTTTACTAAAACATATTAAACTTAATTTTAATTGTGAAATTAAAAATATGAACTTATAAAATGATTATTTTAATTATGTTCGAATAGTCAATCACTTTAAATTAAAATAAAAAATACCAATTTCCGTCTGGGTGGGAGAATCACCATTCTAAATTCAACATACTTAAATCAACATACCGCATCACTACATTTACACATTCAAACAATTTATAATATTCCTCACATTATCGATTCCTTAAAACTTTATGAAATTAAAAAATCGCATAACGTTTGTGTTCCTGAGCTTCATTAAAATTAGATAGGTTATATATGTATATCAAAAATATCCATATTTTCTGTGAAAGCTTTACTTAAAATAAAAAGCGTCTGTTAAATTAAAATATCCATTAAATGTCTATTTAATAATTTATTGCAATTGGAATTAGTACTTTAATATTATATTTGAATATCTTTTTTGATAATAAAAAAATAAAGGAGATAAATAAAGTGGACGAAAAATTGGTTTCATAGAACATTTTCTAAAAACAATGACATAATAAATACTTTTTCATAAAGTACGTGGCACATACAAAACGTCCTTAGACTAGATCAAAAATTAGCAATCAATTTTATTTAAATTTTTAACAATAAGAACCGAGTGCGAAAAATATTACTAACTTTAAATCTCAATAACTCCAACATAAATTCACAAATTACAAAAATCTAATCAAGTAAGTTGTTTGAATAAATCAAAATAAAATTCATTTTAGTATTTGTTCTTAAATTTATTTTTCATGAATATGTCGTCAGAAACAGGAAGTCGCGAATTAACTATAAATTTATAAAGACAATTGCTTTACAGAAAACAATTTCTAACGTTATTAAACACTTCAATGAGAACTTGAACATATTTAGAAAAATTGGTTCGGGAAAAAAGAAGGGTTTTTCGTGTACACAGAATGTGAAGAAAGTAAAAGCTCTGTTAGAGAGAAATCCTCGTCTATCAAATCGAAAACTGGCGGTAAAGGCAAATTGTAGCGAAAAAGCAGTTCGGAAAATTTAACAGTCTGTGGGTTTAAAAACGGATAAAGTTCAAACAGTACCAGACCGGAACGCTAACAAGAACGTAAAGGCGCAGCAGTAAACCAGAAAGTTGAAATCTGGTTTTCTTGCGAACAAAAAATGTTGCATTATGGATGATGAGACTTATGTGCTCCACTAGTTTTCCAAGCTATCCGGACAAGAATTTTAATCTGCAACTAAGAAAGGAGTTGAAGAAAAATTTAGAGGAAAAAATCTAAGTTTCCCAAAACATTTCTTGTTTGCCAGGCTATATGTGGATGCGGGAAAAGGAGTAAATACATTGTTACATCTAGCACAGTAAACATAGACTTTATGTGAAGGCGTGCTTTCAAAAGTGTTTATTACCATTCATAAGTCAGCATGGAGGTCTTACTTTCTTTTGGCCGGATTTGATAAAGCAGCCAAGAAGTGGTACGAAGACAATAACGTTGATTTGGTGCAAAGAGAGGCAAACCCAACAAATTGTCCAGAGCTTTACCCAATCAAAATATATTGGGCCCTGGTAAAAAAGTAATTAAATACGACAAACAAAAGGGCACACACAATTGCAAATTTTTGGAACAAGTGGAATAATGCAGCGAAAAACATAACAGAAAATACAATTGCAAGTCTAATGGCAGTCATTCCGGAAAAGCTCGCAGAATTTATTAAAAAAATAAATAATCTTTCTTAGCTTACTAAAATTATTTTAAATTAAACATATTTTTCGAAACAGTCGGTATTTTTTCCTTCAAATATATGGTTTTGTAGATAGAGGATTTTAAAGTTAGTAATATTTTTTATACTCACTCCTTAAACAAGCAATTAGTCAAGCAATGACACTACGTCCAAAAAAAGCAAATCAATCCAATAAAATCCAACAGAAGCATCAAAGAAGAAAAGCAGGTGACTGTTGTGATGGCGATTTGTGTGGTGGGGTAAAACTGATCGGCGATACCAGGAAGAAGGAAGACAATCCAAAAATTCGGGTAAGGACCGTCAATACGAATGTTTCAGCGAATCTCTCGGAAACGATCTCCTTAGAAGTGTTAAATTTCCGTTTAACGGATTTATCTAAAAAAGGAAATTTCAATTGTCTCTTTATTGGCTGTCAAAGTCCTCAGGAACAGCCAAAGGAATGCTAAATCATGGAACATCATTTTTGGTTTAGTCATCAACATGGTTGGTCATTTTTTACTGGGAGTCCGAAGAGATATCGTAAACGGAAAGCTGACAACTTCGTAGGAGGCCTATCGGGAGCTGCTAATGCTTTTTAGTTGGGGTGGACCCTCTGAAGAGCCTACGACTCAATACCATTGAATGAGATGGGAGGCCCACGTTCATCACTTGTACAATCAAAGGACTTTCTTTGAAAATCTTGCTTCAGTTATCTGGAAAAGTGAAAAGGCACTAGTGATAATCTACATGAGTCAATTGTTGCTGTTTTTTATAGGAAATGTTTATTAATGTATAAAGCTAGAGTTTATTCTTTCCTCTCTCTTTTCGCTTTTTTAAGCTTCTTTTGTCAGGTGTACATAATAACCCAAGTTTATTTTAACATTAGATGCAGAGAAATCACCTTCGATTTCCTGCAGCATTTTTTTCTTCTCATTTCCAAATCTTTATTGAAGGGTAGTATGATATTGTTGAAAAAATATTTTGGGTCTTTAAGGCTTTTCTTAATTTAAATCCTTTTTAAAATCATCAATTTAGTTATAAATTGTTGCTTTACAATGGCACTCATACTTATGTCTAATTTCGAAGACTCTTTTTACTTTTGATATTTATATTTTTCTTAGATAAAAAATAAGGATCTCTTTTTACCCTGAGAATGTATGGAACATTTGTTTATTAAAAGAATTGAGGTAAGTGACCGATTCATTAATTACAATATGAACAGCTCATCACTGTACAAAACATTTTTATGACCATTCCTAAAATTACCTAAACATTTGTTGAATATGTATTTTTTTCATACTTTTTCAATCTAGTACGCAGATTTTCTTATTTGCGTTTGGTTTTTGCTAAGAAATTAAACAATAGTAGAGAAAGTTTAATAAAAAATCTATTTTTGCTCTTACGTGACTATTGTAACTCAGTTACACCACTGAATAAAATTGAATGAAATAACTTTGTTAATTAGAAGGAATTCTCTTAACAACTGAAATAAATTCTCTGTGTGAAGTCACTATAGGAAGTCAAATCGGTGGGATATTTTTTAGTAAATTATTTTTATCGCGTATATAAATTTAACATTAGTTTATCCGTGGATTATTTATTAGTTGATAAGTTTTTCAAATTATAACCCGTTGATAACCATTCTTCTAATCAGAAAAGGTTTGTACCATAAGCTCCTCAGTGATATATACAGAGAGAGAAAGTCTTTGAAGGGTAGTAAGATAAATATTTTGAAAAAATATTTTGTTAAAACTTCTTTAAGAAATTGATTATTGTTACAAATTCTTAACTTTCTTGAATGGTCTTCATCCGAATGCTAAATTCACTTCAGAATCGGAAGTAAATAACAAAGTTACTTTTCTTGATATTCATTTCACTAGGATGAATGGAAAATATCGTACTGAACTATACAGAAAGACGACAGATAAAAGTCCCTACATAAAGTCACAGAACCTTTATGTGGAAAAATAGGAGTATAATCAAAATACCATTCTCTGAAGGATATAAAGCATTTAAGAAGAGTATTAAAGTTTCCTCTGAACAAAATTTTAAACGATTTGTGGATTGCAAGCTAATGGGGTTGAGAAATTTAATTGTCACCGTGAGGGAAAATTTCGGAATGTTGTAAGTTTGTTGTTTGTATGCTGTTTAGATTTGTGACTCTCCTACTCAGATGAGATGGATATGTTATTGATTAATTATTTAAATCCAATGAAATTAATTTCATGAGATTAATTTTTCAATATTAATTAATTAAAATTATAAATTTTAATACTATTTTTAGTAAACGATTTTAAATTATTGAATTTAATATATTTTAAGAACTAATGTTTATTTTAAAAATTACTTAATGCATTTTTATCCGATAAAAAATTGAGAAATTGAAAGTTAATATTAATCTTGTCCCATTAATTAATTTTATGACTTGAATACATATACATAAACATATTAATCAAGAACGAAGATTCCCGCTAAAATTCCTATTGAAAATGTTTGTGTTGTTAATAAATGTTTATACTCAAATTGTGACGTTGCTAATAGTCACGAATGTAAAAACTCGTAAATTGGACAGAAAAATCGTTATCTCAAAACTCAGATTAGTCAGCGTCTACAATCAAGTAGATCGAATAAAGTTTTTGATCATTGGTTACATTGTAAAAAATAATCTCATCTGTTTTAAAAGATGAGTTTTCTGTTTTACAAAAGGACTTTGATTCACATTATAGGACAGTTTTTTGAATTATTATTGATAAAACACTTGCAGATTATGGAAAATGAATTATAAAACATTTACAATAATCAATTTATTAAAAAGTTTTAACAAAAGTATTTTGAAATATATATATATATATATATATATATATATATACAGTGGAACCTATCTATTCCGGCATGGCAGGGGATTTATAAATATGCCGGAATAGAGAGAGTCAGAACAAATACTGTGATTAAAAAATGGGGATTTTAAGACCTGCTGGATTAGACAGGTTGCCGTATTAAAGAGGGACGGATTATAGAGGTTCTACAGTATATATATACAAAAATCGCTCAAGCGGCTTCTTTTCCGTTTATATTATACCTTTAGTACTTATAATTGCAACTTGAATGTAACTTTAAGTAAATCTCTAAATGTTTTTAGTTTCAACTTTTGATTTATCCCACTTATAACCCCCAAATTTTATTAAACTATTTTTCAACTGATTCATCATCGATATTATCAAATATTATTAATTAATTTAAACTATTATTTTTTAGCTTAATTAGAATAATACTCATCAATTTTATAAAAAAACCTATCAAAATAAGAGAGCTTATTATATATTTTAAAAAACATTAAATCATGTAAAAAAGTCATTAAAATAATTTAAAAGAATTATTGATTGAAATTGAATAAGGATGTTCAAATGTATAGAAACTTTTAAAAAAAATGTTTATTTTTAATATTAACCCGTTGACTACCGGATACCCGTATATGGGTTTACGGCCTATAACATTTGAACGAAGAGGAATTTTTTAATGCGGTTTTTTTAAAAATATAACTATTAACTTTTCTAGTCCAGCTCTATCTCTCAATAGTCCAACTCTATTCAAATTTTTGCATCAGAACAAAACTGGAGCATGTGGAACCGTGAGAAAAAATCGTAAAGAATTGTCAAAATTCATTGGAAAATCACAAAAAGAAGATGTTCAATGGTTTTCGTCTTCAGCTCTTCTAGCATTGAAATGGATAGACAAACGAGATGTCTACATGTTATCGACTGTAAATAGTACAAATTTCTTGAACAGTGGAAAAATCGATAGATCAAACGGAACAGAAATAATGAAGCCCGCTCTAGTCATGGAATATTAGCAAAAAATGGGAGCTGATGATGAAACTGACATGCAGAGATCATTCTCTGCTTCAATAAGGAAAACTTTGAAGTGGTATAAAATACTTCAGAAATATGGTCCTTCAGAGAGAAATAGAGTTGGTAGACCTTCTAATGCTCCTAAACCTTAGAGATTAGTTGCTCGTCACTTTCCCGACAATGTTCCACCAGATCCAAAGAGTAGAGATCGAAGTAGAAGAAATTGTATTGTTTGCAGTGCGAAACAAATTCGACAACGAAGTTATTTCATGTGTCTTGACTGTAATGTGCCATTATGTGTACCAAATTGTTTCCGAATTTACCAAACTAAGCTTCATTTTGATGGAGATGAGTGATAAAACCCTATTCTAATCAGTAAAATTTGGTAGTCAACTGGTTAACAAATTATTTTTTTAATTACACAGAAAAACAAGATTAAATTTCTAATATTTGTCAACAAAATTTATTTTTAATAAATTTTCTTTAATCATATTTATTTTCATATTATGTTTATTAATTTGATCTTTATTAAGTTATGGGCGTCAATACTGCTTGGTCTGATGATAGTGTCCTTCATGTGTTTCTGTCTTTCCACCCATGAGGCATTTCGTCGGACACCAAAAAGAACCATTGACTTCAACTTCAGTAGTGTATGTACCCAAGATAACCTCAAAACCAACGTCAAAATCCTTAAAGATTGTACCACAGAAACACTCAATTCTCTCGTTCTTCTTGATGTGGTGTTGAATATAATTTTCACTATAGAATTTTTCATGAAACTTTTATTGGCCCCATACAAAATCAAATTCTTAAAATCATCAATTTGTATACTGGACATTTGTATTTTATCAGCATATTGGTTATATATGTCATCATTTTATTTTTATTATTATTACAAAGGTTCAAACAGACAAAGTGCTACAGCTTTATGGGCATTAAATATACTCTCAATGAGTCAATCCTTGAGAATATTAAGAATTTTTAAAATTTCCAAGATCTCTCGTGGTCTTCGAGTGTTAATGCTAACAATCAAGAAAAGTATTCCGGAATTAGTATTGCTAGCATTTTTATTAATGAATGGTATGTTCTTATTCTCTTCTCTGATTTATATGGCAGAATACAAAGAAGCACAAACCTTTCCAGATATTCCAAAAGCATTTTGGTGGTCTATCGTGACTTTAACAACAGTCGGCTATGGTGATAGTTATCCAAAAGGTGGACCGGGTTATTTAGTAGGATCTTTAGCAGCTATCTGTGGCTGTATTCTTACAGGACTTGCCATTCCTATAATTGGAAATAATTTTAATACATATTATATGTATATGAAAAATCAGCTTAAAGAAGACAAATATCTAAAAGAATTACATAAAGATATGAATCATAATTCTTCTAATGTCAATAAAACCAACGCTCATAAAGGAAAATTTGCTCATTTTGGCAAACAAAATAAAACTCAAACTGGGAATACAATATTTCGCAGGAAATTTACAACTGTCGAATGTCCTTCATTTGCATCTCATTTGCAAGGAGTGAATCTGAACAGTGCACCCTTGCAAAATTCAGGACCCATTGATGGAAAACCTTTAAACTTTGAAATCAGCACAAATAGTGAAATTGCTCGAGATGATTCGATCAATAATTCTTCAGACATTAATGTTGATCAAAAGAAAATACCTCTCTTAGACAAATGTCCAAAGTCTTATTCAAGAGCCGAATCTTTAGGGGAGATAAATGTTGCGTTTATTACAAATACACATATCAACCCTGATACAGGTAACAGTATAAATCGCAGAGAAGATTATGTTTAAGGAGAAATGTTCTTTTTATTTCTCGTATTCCTATTGAGACTTGTACAACTATTTATCGGAATAGTTTATTGCTAGAAATTCTGTGCCCTTCAGAAAATCGAAGAGAATATACAAATTTACTTTTCTATTTATAACTGACAGCCATTTTGACGTGTAAAAGAGATTACTTTTTTTCTAATATATTCTGTAGTATTAAAGAAAATAACACATTTTTATTATTTCTTTATTTGGATTTAATTTAATAATTTATGTATTTAAAAGTATAATATCATATATGATAATCACGTCACCAGAAGCAAAGATAAAGGTCACCATAAATATTTTTGTACTCCGGTATAAGATAAAATAGGTATTTTATTTCATAAATCTTTCTGGTTACTATGGATGTACATCTTTCAGGGAATAAATATTTGTTGGTTTTAGATAACACAGGTACATTCTTCAGGAAATAAAATTATAAATAATGCGATAACAAGGATGAATTACAGAGCAGGAGACAATAAGCTATTGACTAAGTTATTTATCTAATATTGATAATTGGTAATATTTTTGTCTAAAATTTTTAGGACTGCAAATTACGTAGTTGGCTAATTAAATACTCAAGGAATGAAGTAGAAAGGAAAATGACATATGAATATTTTTCACCAAAATTGATGGGTACGTATAAGTATTTATTTTTCAATGTAAAACCCACCATTATGTACACACTTTTTCTAGGGTCTTACCAAGGCATTTCCTAGAGAATGGGGGTTACTTTTTCTGAATTTCACGCATCACCCCTTACGTGTTTCTTCAGATGGAGGACGATATAAAAATCACTCAGAGCTAGGTTTGGTGAATAGAAAGGGATAGGATTCTGTGGAAAGCTATTTTCTTGATTTTGCTAGAAGATAATGCACTTGCTCATCCTTGTCAGAAAAATCTATCCCTACCACGCCATGAAAATTCTAAAAAATCGTTAGCATGAGAGATTTCCGGTTGCAAGTTGATGCACGTAGTTTCTTTGTGCTCGTCTTATTTAGGACTTTCTACTCTATAAACTCATGTTAAGTGTCCGGTAGATAGAGTGAGAGCGGTATTTTGTCAACTGTTATGATATTTTGCAAAAAAATATCTCAAACTTGCTCCTAGGACATGAGATTGGGCCTGACTGAAAAGGAATCTGTTTTCCCATATTTCACTTATTAAGAAGCGTGGAACAACCTGTGAAGAAGTTTTCTCATACATATATATTTTTTTACCTAATTCGAACTTCCTTTGTTCACATTCAGATTGTTGCAGTGTATTTTAGTTATGATGCGTCTGTCAAATTTAACAATATTCTCTAATCTTTCTTCAATGTTTTCACCAATTTCCAAAGGTCTTCCAGTAATTTTCTCATCAAAAACACTCTGTATATCATGCTTAAATTGGACAATCCAGTAATAAATAGTAATTTCGGATGGTCTTTCATCGCGGTGTATATTGCTCAACTTCTCAATAATTTCCATCTCAGACATTCTTTTCAAAACAAGAAACATTTTTACACTACAAAATTCACTGGGAGAATGCATGATTATGACGAAAAATTAAATGTCCGCAAAAAATAGACTACATGCAGAATCTACAGTAAAACAATTTATATTTCAATTACCTCTAACCCGCAAGGAATACATTAAAAAAATCAATTAAATTAACATATTATTAGACCTTCATTATAGATATTTAATGAAGCACTACATATGTTTATAGATTTTTTTAAGCTTGTGTTTACCGTTAAAATCATAACCCATTGACATAAGTAATAAACTTTCGGTACCATTGTCTTGAGGACCTGTGGTTTCGTCATGACATTTATATAGCATGCAGTCATAGTTATATTAGCAAAACAAGAAAACATTATATGTATAAATAATATGTTAATGTTAAAAAATAAAATATTCATCACATTTTGAAGTTATTTGTTACACATTCCTAAAAACTAATATCTTTTTAATAACACATATTAAACTATTTGTATCATTAAGTGGAACTAAACAATGTTGAACAAAATATCTTACTTCTCTGCTATTTTGCAAACGTCAATGGAATATTTTTATTTATTTTAAAATGGAATTTGCAAAGGGGAATGACAGATATAAAACATTAAAAAAGAAATTTTTCAAATTGATTGGAAAAAATTGAGTTATTTGTATAAAAAACGACAGGAGAACAAGAACTTTCTTTTTGGAACCTTTTTTATTAAAGAATATCTTTTCTAATTTTACCATTTTTAAATAATAATCAAGGAAACCCAAAGAAAATCACTAATATTCTCGTTATTTGCCACGAGCTACAGAACAGAAAACTCAAGAATTTTTATAAATATGATAATTGAATTTTAATATAGTATGTACGTATCTTAATAGGTAAGTTTAATTGGAAATTTGAAGTCTTATTAAAAATAAGAAAATTAATAATCGTTAAAGAGGACACTCCCATCACACAGACAAGTTTTTGAATTATTTTACTTCAGGTTACTTTGTAGACTTTATTCGTATTCGTGATATTTTATAATCTTCTGAAAGTTGTGGTCTTCCGCAGAGTGTCACTAATTTCAGTCCGTCTATATGTGATAATGGTATAAAGTATAACCTGCTGCATTCAATCGATAATTTATAATTTCAGCTTTTTCGATAAAGTGTATTAAAGAAGATTATTAACAACATCAATATGAGGTTTACAATATTTATTAATATCACAAGCGCATTCACTATTTGACATCTCTCTAGATCAATATATTTCTGAGTTCAAACTAATTATTTTCAATAAATGAAAATCTGTTAATAAAAATTATTAATTATAACGAATGTAATTGGTTGAAATTAAATCTAAACATTTTTAAAAAAGAACATATTAAATTAATATATTAAAATTTTAAATTACATTAAAAAATAAATAATACATTCAAAAATTATTTTTACTTTAAATCTTTTTACTTTAAAATTAAATTAAATTATTGTTAATTAGTAAAAATCGTAGAAAATACCAATCATCCATCTGTGCAGGAGAGGCACAATCCGAATCAACATACAACATGCACAATATCAACACACAATTCAAAACATTCCTCACGAAGATAATTAGAGGAAAAATCCTGCAATGCTGGACTCTAATTCTCAAAATGAATCTAACACAGAGTTATTAAGGGGAATGGATTTAAAGATGTTGGTCCGTCATATTAGTTTTTATATTCCACACTTTCTTATATCCCATAATTTTGAAATTAAAGAGTCTTTTTTTCAGGTTCAATATATTATTCGAATGATGATCTAATGATTCATAAACTTCAAGATTCCGTAAGCAGATTTTTTGAGGATAACATCTGGATATTAGTTCGATTGTTTCATTGATAAACGAGCCCAGTTTATCACACGATTGTAGTTTTGCTACAAATAAATTCCGACTCTTCGTTAAAATATCTTCCTTCGGTGAGCCTCAGTTCAATAAATAACTTCCATGTGGCACAATTTGATTTACTGTTCATTGATTCTGATTTAAATTTATTAATAGAATCAATAGAGAGTGGCTTGAAGGCTCTTTGACGCTCGTTTCTGGTAAAGAGAGCAATCGAATCGTCATTAGAAAATACTTTATGTAAACCATTTGAAATTAAAATGCGAGCTCAAATAAATATTTTATCAGCATCAAAAGATAATTTTTTTAACTTTATTTTGAATATTATCGACATTTTTATCTGCTTTTGTTGATCGTTTCACCATTATTGCACTTGAAATCGATAACTGGAGAACGAATTGAACAGGAATGTTTACATTTGATAAATAAAAAGAGACGGATTTAGCAAAGGAAACCGTAGTCTTTTTTGACAGCCAAGGAATTTTACATGACAATTGTGAGGAATATTTTCGAATGATGTTTATTGTATGCTGTGTTTGGTAAGTTATTTTTAGGATTGTGTTCCTCCCACCCAGATGGAAGATTGATATTTTGATGGTTTACAACAGTCAGATTTGGTGTTAATGAATTCTAAGATTGATCAAGAACCCAACAAAAATCATATTAGTATTTTTAATAACAATGAAATTAAAAGTACTTTTAAAAAATACCACAAAACTATAGATTTAAAAAAAATTAAAATTAAATTTCAAAAATAAAAATATGAAGGGAAACCCTTAAATACTTCTTTTGTTTAAAGTGAAAGGAAATATTAAAGAAGAATTCTAGAGTGACTTCTTAAGAAATGTTTAAAATGAATGAATATCACGGCCTAAAAACCAGGAAATTTAATAATAATTTTTCATTTTAAAGTAAATCGCACTTTGCTTTTATGCAAAGATGGGGCGATTGTTTTAGTAAATAGAAAAAAAATATTGAATAACATATTTTACAGTCACATTTTATTAAAGTATATAAAAGAAACTTGAATTAAAGATTTTATTTGATAATTTAATATTTTAAATATTTATTCAAAAGTTCACTTCACAGAAACTTTATAAAAAAACATATCTTTTATAAAAGAATCCCAAAATTTAATATTCATTTTTAACTGAGCTTCTTTGGGATACTCTCCCCAAAGACATTCTTCTCAGGACTTCTTAAATACAAAACTTATTTTAAAAATAAAAAAAAATCTTGAGCCAACTAAAATAGTTTTTCTTTATTAATTTGAACGGTTTACCCGTCATCATTAAATCAAATGAAAATTAGAAATAAAGTTTCTTATATAATGTAGTTAGTGAATATATTATCAATACGTGATTAGTACATTTCTTAAAACCCCTCAGTAAAGTTACATAATGCTGTTTGTACATTAATTTGAGGATTCAAAGATCTTATATATTGTTAGCAGGGGGGATTTAGGGGGACTATCAAGCGATCGCCCCCCTAGTCAAATTAAAAATTAGTTCGTATAAATAAATAAAATTAAAAGTAAGTTTAAAAATTCGTACAAATTGAGAAATTCTACGTTACGTTTCTTAAAAATTGATAAGATTTTGTAAAAATTCGTTTAATAATCACTTTTAAGCAAAGAAGGAGACCTTATTCTTCATGAAAAAAATCAATATCATATAAACGCAGTCGAAAGTGCACGGAATTTTATCAAATTATACCAATCACCAAAAAGATTTTTGAATCAAATTAGTATTTAACGCAACATACAAGTTAATGACAATATTGAAAGACTGAAACCGAATGTTGAAATTATCATATTTATTGATAGACAGAATATATCATTCAGGGGACATAAAGATGATAGGAGCATAGTTATCGAACCAGATTTTCTACTTGTGAATGAAGGAAACTTTAGAGAGCTCCTTTTTTATAGAGTTAATTGTTATGGCTCTATTTTGGAAGAACATTTTAAAAATAGCAACGCAAAGACTACATATATTTGTAAAACAATACAAAATCAATAAATTGAATGGTGAGGTGATGAAATTACTTAAATAATATTAGAAAGATTGAATTAAGCAAATATTATTGTGTAATCTTTGATGAAACAACAGACTTAACTCACACTTCACAAATAAGTATTTGTCTAAGTTATGTTTATAAAAACAAGAGGCGAAAAGATTTCATATCGTTTCTTGATGTTCAAAAATATCTTAAAGACGAACCTACATCTTTTTGAACTCAGAGTAAAATATAAAAATTCTTGTGTAACTTATTTTTGAAAAATTAAAAAAATATGGGCACTGATATAAATAAATGATATGTTATTGGGAATGACGGATACTCAATGATAAAAATGCTCAATATAATAGAATCGGAGTAATAGTTCTGTTCCAAGAACATAATTATGAGGGAGCCAACATATTTCCATGATAATATTAAACTTACATTCCAGATAAGGCGTCAGTTATGACGCTGTTGTATTGTTCTTTTAAGATTATAAGAATATTCCTCTAAAAATACTTTAAAATTAACAATTTAGTGTATCAAGTAGTCCCAATGTTTGGTCTAACTAAAAAGAATTGATAGAAAAATGTCTTGTTGGTCTCAGTCATGTTGTTTTCTTTAGTTTATGTAAGTATCAAAAATCAATTTATAATTATATTTTAGTAAGCATTTACATTTTTAAAAAACTTTTATTCCATATTTAATTAAATACGCATTCTTGTAATATATTTTAAAACTTTTATTTGAGATACTTTTGTTGCAATATGTCTCTGCTTTCTAGAATTATTTTATTTATGTACAAAAACCTCTACATTATTTAGACCTTATCCTTTATTTTGTACAACATCTCCATAATACATCAATGAGAAAAGATTATTAGCCCTATGATTTATAGTTTTTTTATTATTTAAGATCTTTTCCGATTTTCGAACTTTTTCTCTAAGATAACCTTTAAAAAGGTTATTATCGTTTGGAGAATATACCTTAGGCTGGTCAGTTTTGAAGTCCAATTATCGAGACATTTTTCAACTGGATTTGATGTTCTACTTTATTTTGTTGAAGAATTTGTGATAGATCTAATAATACTTTTTATTTTGGGGGTTGAAACAATATCCCTGGAAAAAAACTTTTGGTCTTCATTTTCTACTTACTTAAACTTGTAAATACGAAGGTTTTTTTCTAATTTTCTGATAAATTTTGTTGAAGAAAAATAATGAAGATTATTAATTTGATTTAAAATTTTTTTAATTTAATTAATTTTGTTTAAATTAAGCTTTATATTCAATTAAACATATATACCAATAAAATGAACTTGAAATATAATAGTAAAAATCCTATTTAATTATAATAAATTAATCTATTAATACTCAATTGAATTGAATACTTTTTATTTTGGTTTCGTCATATTATCGTTTCTAGAAAATAAAAATAAATAAATCTCCACCCGAAAAAAGCCATTGTGAATGACGTCTCCACCCAAACAATACGTTTGACAATTTGATACCACTTGCTGCCTAAGTAACACTCATAAAAGTCATTTAGTTTATGTCGAGACAATTTCTTCAAATATTTTTTTGAATACCTTAGTTTCAAACAATTGTATCTTCTTAAACTCAAGTTATCAAGAAGGAATTTAGAAACGATAATCGAAAGAAGAAAAATCTTTTGTTGATAAAAAGAAAAGATTGATTAATTTTCTACTTTTTCTTTTATACGCTATCCTACTTCCAAGCGTGCCTTCTTTCTTACATCACCTTATCACACCAAGTGTAGATCGCGGTTGCCAACAGTTACAGAGAAGAAACTTTTAACATAAGCTACTTTTAATAACCAAAGCAAGTTATCAAAAATCCAGAGTAATAAGACAATCTTAAAAATCGTGTCCCTGTAATTAGTTTCTGATTTTTCTTGTAAAATTGAATAGACTTTTTTTATTAAAATAAATAATTTTAAATTATTTTTTTATTTTTTCAAATGAAGTGAGCTTGACTAATCCATGTTAATTGTGAGCATAAAATATGGAATTATTTATCGAGTAACAAAATATAATGTTTTAATAACAAGTTTACTTCTTCAATAAACTTCAACATACTTTTGGTACTGTTCGGATTCAAATTGTTATTATCATTATTGTTAGATCCTATCTGAAAGGGGGCAAGTGTTCGATCCTCTCATGGAGAGCGATTGGAGCGGGATATGCTTTGTTTCTCAAAAGTGAAAAAAGAGAGAAAAATGATTTGTATTTTTTTCGATTTATTTGTTAAAGAGCATTGTTATTTTGTGTTTTTAGATATTCTTTGTTAGAAATGTGAAAGAAAAAAATTTGTTTGTTTGAATTAATCCAAAAAGGGGAAGGTATGGAAATTGGCGAAAATTTGTGAATAATAATAAGATATTATTAATTAAAAAATTAATCGAAGTGGAGATTGATTTAATTATTTTTTAATCTGGGATTTCGTAGAATTTCAATTGGGACAATGTCACGAGTTGAAACGTCGAAATTCTTCTCATGTTTGGACAGATACAACACAGTTTCATCTTAAAGTAATGGTTAATACAATTAGGGTCCACTTTTTATTGCTGTTAAGATAGATTTGATGTTTTTTTATATATATATATTGTATAACCCACACTCAATTTACAGACTAAAGTGATCTTTCGTTTGTGTGTGTGTGTACCAGAGATGTCATTATTATTATAAGACAATAATAATAATACATTTACGCGGATGGTTCCATAAATTTTGTTAGGGAAAAGTTAGATCGATGTAAAACTTTTAGAGTTTCAATAATAATTATGTTTTTTTTATTTTAATAATTGTACAAAATTGTATGTTCGATTTTCTCTCTCTAAGACTCATTCGACTGTGACACTGTTGACTGATATCAATTCGGCAGTTAGGATTCGACATCAATCGATACGACATGACACAAATCTAATCTCATAATATTTCGTTAAAGAAATCAGTCGATATTTTTTCAATTTTAAAAGTTCAGTTGGGATTATTCGTTTGAGATTTGTCGAGAAAGAAAGTTTGGAAATATCGTTTTAGACCTTTCAAAAAAAATTCATTGACGTAAATAATGAAAGAAATCGATAATTACCAATTAGATTTTGTCTCGAATGAGATTTTTAAAATTATTTTTTATTAGTCCACATTTTTTTTGGAATTTTATTTTTCTTTTTTTTACATTAATTTAAATTATTTTAATTGGTAGTAATGAATTCAACAATATTGCCATAGGCAATAATATGAATTTGAATTTGTGTTCGATTTATCAATTTTTAATATTTTTAATAAATATTTAATTAATTATTAAATTATTATTGTCTTATAATAATAATGACATCTCTGGTACACACAAAAAGAAAACACACATACACATACAAACGAAAGATCACTTCACCCTGTAAATTGAGTGTGAGTTATACATATACAAATGATTGTTCATGAGGTGATTTTGATGGTTAATAATATGGTTGATAAGGTATATTTGATAGCTGATATCGTACTTTTAATGGTTGATGATATAGTATAATATCATAATGTAATACATTTCTATTATATAATATTTGCAGACATAATGTGCATATGTTCGAAAAAGCACTATGTATTGATTTTTTCAAGAATCTAAGATCATATTTCGACTATATACCTATGGGTTTCTATCTATGTGTTCAGACAGATTTTCGATATTTTGCTTCCTTGGGCCTGTACACCCTATGAGCATTCTGCACCACTTTACACTATATTATAGTAAAACATGAATATATTGCACTTCGTACAATTGTGAACTTATTGATTTTATACACTTGTACTAATCTTAGATATGCTGCCTAGGCTGCAAATGTACAATATTGATTAGCACATGTGTAGTATTGATTTTTGCACTTTTTTATGTAATTTTGACGATTTGTACATTTTTCCCATGATTTTTAAGGTGTTTTTCATGGTTTCTAAGATAACAATGATGGTTTCTAAGATGTATATATAATATACATAATATATATGTATTTATATAAAATATAATATAATATATAATATAATATAGTATGATATATATAATATAATATGTGAAGGACAAGCTCATTCTTTAAATTTTTGAATAAATAATTTCTTATAAATAATATTTGAAATAAGTAAATATTTAAAATCAAAAGTTTTCTAAACATTTATAATGTAAAAATATATCGTAATTAATTTTAAAAAGTTATTTTCGAGAATAATCGAATTTTA
>MQRK01253015.1:17166-35624 GCA_001938485.1 Girardia tigrina | reverse complement strand
TGAGGAGGTATGAGTATCCATTCCAAGGTGACAGTGGACCCATAATATCCATGTGTATTGTATCGAAATGGCTTGCTATCAAAAAGATGAGTGTTTAGTATTTCTTGATACTTTGTTGGATTTGCATTGGAACAGGCTTTACACCGTAATTCAACGTCCCGACATATGTAGGGCCAGATGACTTTGGAGCGTCATACTTCTTATGTTGCCTTGGATTAATGATGTGCCATGGAAGGGACGGCTTTGAAGGCGTCTGGGCGGAGGGCAGGGTCCAATACGGGGTTTAGACAACCTGTAATGGAAATGTCGGAGTAAATTTGGTAGCGGGTTGTCTTCGTTCCTTGAAGCTAACCAAATCCCTGCCCAATGGTAGATTTTGTTCCAAAAGTTCTTCAGTAAATAATGGTTCGAATTTCAAAGGATTCCATTTAAATTCGGGAGAAACATTCGGCTACGACATTTTCGGGTCCGGAAATGAATTTGATCCCGATGTCAAATTGAGACAGATAACTGATTTGTCTCCGCAGGCGAGTTGATAGGTCTTTCATCTGAAATATTTGAAGCAGCGGTTTGTAGTCCGTATAAATTGTCGACGATCAGTCTATTAACAAATTTTTAAAGTCTGACCGAAAGGAACAAACTGAGGAGTTCTCTATCGAAGATTGAGTACCGTGTTTAGGCGGGCGATAGTTTGTCTGAGTAAAATTCCAGGAGTTCGGGGTTGTTATCGCGTACCTGAGTTAATACTGCTCTAATTGCGATGTTCACTGCGTCCATGGTTAATGTGATTGGTAGTGAGTCGTCTGGAAATCTATATGCTACTGTCTGTACGATGTTCAGTTTTATTTGTTGGAAAGTTTCTTCTGCTTCTTTAGATCAAGATAATTGTTGTTTTTTTGGTCATGACGATATGTCTGTGAGTGGATTCAGGATAGATTCAGGATAAATATGTGACAGTAGTTTGCCATCCCGGGAAAGCTGCGGCGAGTGATGATTGTGTCTGGTCGTGGAAATTCCATGATGGTCTTGATTAGTTCCGGCAATGGGCTGATACCATCTTGTGATAGAGTGGGACCTAGCAATTTGATGGATTCAAAGATGTATACTTAAAATTATTTATTTTTACGTTTATTTGTATCATATCACACATTACAAAATGTTAAAAAAAGTAATTATAAAATGTATTAATTTTTAACTTAATTATAAGAATTATTACAGAAAACAAATACATAGTATTGCAATAAAATGTCTCAAAGTAAGCATTTTTATAAATAAATATAACAATATCAGCTTTTAAAAATACACCCATTAATTTTAAAGATAAAAAGTTAAAAAGTCAACCCCTAAATGTGCAGTAGATTCAACTCATGTGACAGGATGAATTTCCTATTTCTGTGTCAGTAACGAAGATCGTAGACTATCTCAGTTTTTTGTTGCTGAAAAGAACAAAAATGAACACATCGTTTGCCCTGGTCACAATAACTGAAATGACAGATGCACATATTATCCACGTCACATTCGGCTGTGTCACCTTTCCATGTGTATACATATTGGCATCTTGGAGTGGTACCACCAAAGATTTGCGTTTGGTGATTGGTTACGCTTGATCAGTGAATATTGTAGGCGGGTATCCCTGTGGTTTCCAGTAGGCATAGTTGATAATTGGGCTGTAATGACTTGCACTTGAGATGTAAGTGCAGCGATCTGGTCGGTTACATCGGTTGTGAAGACTGTTGAAGTTGATTGGGTAGACGGTGTACTGACCGCGAAGCAGGTGTGTGATTGAGTAACTTGTGTTGTCATAATGCTGTCCTTTTTCTTTGCCAGTTTATTGAGGTCAGTGATAGTAGTGCCAGATAGTTCAGCTTTTACCAGAGGTAAGAGATCATAGGAAGAAGCATGTGAGTACTTCCTTATCTTGTCTTTAGGGATGTTGGGTTGAATAGTTTCTGGGTCCATGACAACATTTGTGAGGAAACTTGATGGTTTCTGATTACCAAGGTTTAGCGACTGAAAATAGGTCACAAGGATCTCGTTGAGAGATGGTTGTAAAGATTCGGTAATGCAACGTTTCAGCTCATTAAACCTTTTGTTTGAAGATCCAAAGTTTCATTGCAAGAGTCGTAATGGACTGCGTTATTTTGGGTGGTAGCAGACACAGTGCTGGTTTAAAATTGCAGTCTGGTTCGTAATCCTTTGAAATTTGAGCCGCATTTTTAGTACGTCCAACCAATCCTGGGGGATCTTTTCGTGTCCAAGAATTATGAAGGTGGCACCGTGGGAAGGGGTATCGGGTTGATATCTTGTTCGTCTGGATCATTGTTAATGCCCCATGGTAAGAGGCAGTGCACCGTGATTTGGGTTTGATTTGACAAACCATGTGTCATTCAGAACATATGTAGGTTGAGTGGCTTGGTGCCTCACACTAACCAGGCGCGACGGCCATATTCCTCTGACGATGAATGTTAGGAATTTTTAGGTAATGTTTCTTTGAAATAATAATTGAATTAAAAATATCATTTTAAATTTTTAAAAAATCAAGAACTAAATATAGCTTATGTTAAGCATGATAAAATTTCGTAAATTTAATTAAATAAAATGAAGTTATTTAATACTATTTATTTTTATTATACCGGTTTGAGTTTTATGAAATAAATATTTCCTCACAATTATAAAAAATAAATGTATTTAATTTCAATTAAATTTGTTTAAATAAAAAGTATTAAACATTTTTTGTGGATTAATAAGACTTGAAAAACTGATGTCGACTTTTAAAATCGACAACGTGGAAGATGTTCCAAAAACATCTATCAATGACCATATGGTGTCGCTGATGCGCGTTTCGTGGGTGATAGTCCGGCTGGAGTGAAATAATAGGAGTATAATAGGGATGCAGTCGCATTTGGAGAATGATGTAGTTGTGGTAGGGCAAGTAGGGAAATAAATATTTATAAGCTCGAAAAATTAATTAATGAAAAAAAATAATTATTTAAAAAAAGGAAAGTTGTTTTAATATGCAAAAAATTGGATGTTTTGAAATTACAAATACATTTTGTTCAATTATGTCTCTGAGTGGTGTGTTGTTTGTTTTGAAATAATTAAATATCATAAATCGCAACCTCATGCGGCATCCGCGGAATCACAACGCTCAATGGCAACCCACAACGGTCGGACTTGAACCCAGTACTGCCACACCCAATCCGGCGGTGTACAACGGGTCGACATGACCTCACTAATAAGATCGACAGACATCGGGTGAACGGGACGACTGCACTGCTCGTCACTCCGGACGGTGCCGCTCGTCATAAGTTAGACAACATGCAACGAAGAACCATAACGAATAGGTCACGACCGCGACACGCAACGATATGTCGACCGGTGGTCACTGGACTTGATCGTTGCATGGCTGCCGTCGAATTGACACGCCGATCTCTCCGGGAAGCGACCCCCGGCACATTAAAGAGATGCTGGTTGCCACAGCTCGATCCGGTGGCCAGCACCTCAAGCTGTGATTTATTTTTTTGAAATCATTCAAAATTAAACCGATAAATACTTATAAACTGTTATTTTTTGTAACTCCCCAGAATTAAGGCATTCAATCCATATTTCTGACCAAAAATATTTAAAAATTTCAAACGGTAATACGCTATTTGAATTAATTAAAAATAAGAAATTGGTTGACACTACAACGAGTTTTCTAATGTCAGATGAATTTCGATTAATTATGAGAGGCTGCATTGTGAATTAATGTTAATCAGACACTATAACCCATTGATTAATATAAATGTGAACGTAATACACAAGATTTTATTATTATTTTTATTTGTAAAATTTATTAATATAATATACATTTGTTTCAAAATAATCATAATTGTGTATTCGGACAACGTCATTCTGTCTATCAAAAGAAATATGTCGCTCTTAATTAGTGATAAATTGGTGTATATTAATTGTGATGATGAAAAAGATTCATTAGCAATTCAGAATTTAGTTGGAATCACCATCTGCAGCATAGGACTTCTCTTTCATTGTCCTTAAAATTAAATAATTTTTTATTACTTTTATCATAATTTTTTATTTTCTCAGTAATATAGTTCTTTTCATTCAACAATGTTTGATAAGTCATTACTGGAGCAATAATTATCGAGTATTTCGAATTATTCTTATTGATGATATTAAAGTTGATAATGTATATTATTTTGTTTTATAATGAGACTGTACTCGAGTAATTTAAGCCACATTAAAATTCAACAGACAAATAACTAATTAATGGGATTTTATTCCTTTTCCTCCACTGTAATTATTATCCAAAATAATTATTAATCAGTTACAGACGACGATACATAAACTCACAAAGATATGCATCAAGTAAATTGCGACGAATCTGTCTTCACGATCAGAAAGTGACAAACGTATTTGATGACCATTGGTGCAAATTCGTTGCTTATGGGGAACACCGTTTTCTGGTAAATTATTACTAGGGTCATTCAAAAGTTTTTTCGTCTTATATTTTCAAGATAACAAAGCATGTAAACGGCTTTAGATCAATTGGTCTAAAAAATTGGTCTAAAAACAAAGTGGTCTGAAATCAAATACATTTAAAATCAAATTGGTTTAAAAACAATGGGTCTAAACAAATAAATTAACCTAAAAAGAAATTTGTCTAAAATTAAACTCGATTAAAATAAATTCGTTTAAAACCAATTTGTTTAAAATTACAATAAAGATGACGGTCTCCCACTTTTGAGATCAAGATGTGGAACTGCCATGGAAGTGTTTTGGAAGGATTGCCTAAGACAAACAATTATATTGAGGGATGTCATCGTAGCTTTCTTTATTAACTATCTGGTAATCATTCCAATATTTGGAAGTTAATCACTACAATTAAAAATGAACGGTCACTAAAAGAATAAAAAAGTGAACAGTTTGTTAGTGGATAAGAACCAGCAAGGAAAAAAGATAAGTTGATTGTACAAAAAGACTAAAAACAGTTATACAGACTTGGATGATGAAATGACTAACATACAAATTTTAGATTTTCTTCATAGTGTAGCTCATAGTTTGAAATATTAATACAGTTTATTCTTTGTCGTGTATTTTTAAAATTTTAATTTCACTTATTGTTATGCTGATTGTTTTGCTTTGTTTGTTTTTTAGGCCAATTGGTCGGCTCTCCATGTAAATAGAACACATTCTTTCAAATACATGGCTTTATTTTCGATGATCTTCAAACAATTTTCAGCCAGTTGCTCGATTTCACTGGTATACCACTCTGTCGTTGGAAGCAAAGAAATCACGGCACTCTTGTTCAACCTCTTCTACTGAATGGAACTGCCGCCCTTTGAAAATATGTACCATTGCTCGAAAGAGGTGGTAGTCGCTGGGGGAAAAACTTCGATTACATGTAGCTCTTGCACTTTACCACGAGTTAAACGTGCAGTGTGTGTCGGAGCGTTGTCATGTTGTAGAAGAACTCGCTTGCGATTAATCAATGTACGGTGATGCTCTCAGAGCATTGCGTAGACTCTGTCCAGCTGGTGATTGTAGAGATTGGCATTCACAGTACGTCCCTCCGTAACCAGCTCGATGTTGATCACCCCCTCGAAATTCCAACGTATAGAGAGCATAACTTTGCAATCGAAGCGTCCTTATTTAACTACGGGTTGGGCGAGCATACCAGGGTTATTACTCTGATTCTCTATGTTGGAATTACGGAAAATATCCACTTTTCATCCTCCATCACGATCCTTCTGAAGAAGCGCATTGCATGCGAGTGAGCAAGCAATTCTTTGCAGAGATCAAGATGTTGTTGTGTTTGACTGGCTGTCAGTTCGTAACGAATTTGTCAACACCGATTGTTCACAAGGCCAAGCTGATGAAGATAACGTTGAATAGTGCGTTGTGAACACCAAGCTCTACTGATAATCTTCTCGTAGTGATGCAGGGATTCTTTTCAACAGCTTAACGTAGAGTGTCATCATTAAAAACAGATGGTCGCCCAGAGCGATTTTGGCCTTCCAAATTGACGTCACGCCTTGAAAAATGCTTGAACTACAATTGTGATACACAAACACTGACCGTACCTTTGCCTTTTACATCACATATTTCCAGGGCTGCAGCACCTGCGTTGAAGCCTTTTTTCCAATAATGTCACAAAAGGACTCGAATTCCGTATTTTTCGCACTCCTGAATGTGATAAGAATAAACAAACAAACGTTTAATGAATAAACCTGCACTGTACAAGGAGATTTGTCATGCAATACCRTAATAAATAATATAAAAATTAATAACACAAAAATAGAATATTCAAATAGACTTAATTGGCCTAAAAATACCAAAAATTGACTTTATTGACCTATTAAATTTTTAAATTTTACCTTTATAATTAAAGCTAATGATTTAGAAAAGTCAATTTTTGATAATTTTAACCTAAAATTAGCTTCATATATTTAAAAACAATAAATTATAAATTATTATTAATAATAAAACGAGAAAATAACCTAAATTTTTATTAAAAACTATAACAAAGACAAGTGAACAGTTTATAACATAAAAGAGTTGTATTGTGTAAAAATATATTTCTGAATATTTTAATCAAGGAAATTTAGATTTTTTTCAGAAGTGAATTGAGTATCGAATTCGTCAAATGGATGAAAGTTTATTTTTCCATTAGCAAAACTGCTATAGAGGAAAAGTTTCGGACACTCAAGTGTGGTTATTTGAACTTGTGGACATGAGTTTCCTACCAGCTAAAGGATATATGGGAATCTATTAGTGTGAGGAGCTTTGTCCTGAAACTATAATTCATAGCGATGAATGGCGTGCATATCACTAAATTTCTTATTTAAATTTACGACCATAAGTATAATTTTGTTAATCCAGAGAAAGGAGTACATACCCAATATATTGAATCGTATTGAACTAAAAACAAAATGAGAGGGAAAAAATACTAGGAATGAAACGTGAAGTATTGCCTAAATATCTTAATGAATATATGTGAAGAGACAATGTAGCCGGCGATCCTTTTGAAAGGACAATTGCTCTAATTCAGGGATTAACAAAGTGCGGCCTACGAACCTTATTTTTGTAAAATGGTTACTACCTATATATTGCATATTTATTTATTATTTTTTATCTGCGGATAAATATTGTTGAACTTCAAATATCCTGAGTTATTAAAACATGCTTATAAAATATCTTCGTTATTTAGAAGTACAGATATTTATGAAAAAACATTCTCAACTTTGTAGTTAAGTTAATCCAAATTAAGATCCAAAGTAACTGATAATCATTTTTGTCGATACTTAGAATTAATACAACATCTTTTGAGCCAAATATGAAGAATATATATTCAAATAAAAAGCAGATCCATAAATCCCATGACAATTAAAATTTGTAAAGGAATGTTAATTTTTCATTTTAACCAGTATGATTTGCACGATTATGAATGTAATTATGAATAAAAGAAATATATTATAAAGACTTATTTTTTTAATTTATAAAATTTTTATATTTTATAAAAAAAATTATTTTATATTTTTGGTATACAGTCAGGCCCGCCAACCTTTTTTGTTTTTTAATTTTAGATAATTTGGCCCGTGTATAAAAATGTTTAATAACCACTGCTCTAATAAGAGATTTTCTATATCAATAAATTTACATTTTCTTGTGTTTATTTTATTTTACTTGTACATTGTTATTTATAATTTATGTTTATTTATTGTCATTTATTTATTAATCGATAAATATGTATTAAAAGTTTTTGGGGCTTCGTTTTTACTAGTGTAATGTTATGGGTTTAAATTTAACTGATTAAAAAAATGTTTAACGTTTAAAATGGAAACTTTATAATTAAAATATTTCTGATATGAAGACTTTAAAATAATTTAAAATGATAGAATTTCTACAAAACTTTTAAAAGATAAAATTTTATACAAGAAATTTTATAAAATTAATTTTGAAAATTCTAAAAAGGAAGTAATAAACTAAGTATTCGCATTTCTATTACATTATTTTTATGAATAAATGACTTAAGCTAAAAATAATTGTTCAAAAAATATGTTATTGCGTGGCATAAATAAAATTTTGAAAATGTCAATTTCCAATTCATCTTTAGACCAAGATTCGAAAAACCATCTTGAACCTAACATCTTTTTTAACCTTGTGAAGGAGGTACTCATTTAATGCGCCATGTATAAGTAGTTTTCAATCATGATAAATGGAAATTCAGAAAATTTTAAAGAAATTTTAGTCTTCTACTTTGGTATCTGTTTATTACTTAACATGTTAGTGAATAAATTATCAATTTTAAATTATTTCAGATCTAAAATTAATAAAGGAGAAACTGGAGGACATGGCAGAAAATCTTGAAGACATCAAAGATAGTGTAAGAAAATCCATTTGTTTCTGACACATATATACTCTAAAACTTCCTATAATCCCCCTGATGGATTATTCTATTTTTTTAAATAAAAGTTGGAAAATCAAGGCCATAGAGGATTATTAGAAATTTTTAAAAATCAAAAAAAAGTTTTTAGAAAATCAAATTTATTCATCAATTTCTGAATAGCTAGATTCTGAATAGTCCTCACCATCAAAAACTTGATGATTGATACTAGCACAATATTTTGTTCTAAATTTGAAACCAAATTGTGCATCTTTGGCAATGTGCAAAAATTTTCAGCGTGGGAAATTATTAGAGGTGGATGATTAACCTCGAGAAAAAATTTGATCAGAAAAAATAGCTGTACTGGGGGATTATTAGAAGTTTTAGAGTATATATATATATATAATTTATATATCGGGTGATGTGAAAGTCTTATCAATGAACTTTGGTACGGAAAGATTGAGTAAACATATACTTTTCTCAAACGGTAATCAATATCTGCCAATCGTTGATGTTTGAGAATGGAATTTATCGCTTTTAGTGTATTTTTACTTAATTTTTTAAAATTATAAAATAAATAAATTTTTATCCATTTTTTTTGGTAAAAAGTGTTTTTGAATTTTTTAAAGTCCGTGTCATGTGTTTTTTATATATGGTATTGATTTATTCGATGATGTAATTTATATCGCTGAAGGTTTTGTCTTATTTATATCCCTTGTATAGACACATACATTAAATTTCCGATTATTCGGATCAATTGGGACCACAAGTGATCTAGATGAATGGAATATTCAGATAATTACATTAATTAAATAAATAGATAATGAAATAAATCTATTCAAATTTAAATATTCTTTAATTTACTTTTGCATTAAAGATGAGTATCTTTTTTGAGCAGAAAGATCCCTAGTTCCTTTTAAGCATAAACTTTGGACATGATGAAATTAATGTTGCATCTCGCAACAGCGCAATATTTTTTTAAAGCCGTAAAAGCTTCTGAAATACTCAGCATTTCATCCTCAATTTCATTATCATTCTCATCAAAATCGTAAATTGTCCTTTCATCATTTTTATTATTATAATCTTTAGTAATTTTATTATCACTGATAAGTTGATGGCCGGCATCAAATACATCAATTAGAATCTATTGAACCGCGTCTTCTAAATTGTATTTGATACATGCCGGAATCTTTACCAAATTTATATTTTCTTCGGTCACTTCGATATCAATTACTGTTTAATCATTAACCTTCCGCTACTCACGTGGCGTTTAAAACACAAGTTATCGTGTCGTGTCTGACAGACACCACACATATTTTTAAAAATTTTTATTATAAAAAGACTTCATAATTTTTCCATAGGATTGAACAATTTTTTCCTATCCATATTAAAACATAAATATAAAATTTTGATAATAATACCTATTATAACTTAAAAACTCCAGCAATAAGATAACTATTGTAAACACAAAAAACGATTGTGCCTATATGTTAGACACTTATATACAAATTAATTCCTTTTGATTTATCGCAATAAAATCATTAATTAGATTGACCGTTAAAACAATAATAGTCGAGCAGATACACAAAAGCAGGGGATTATATTAAAAAGGAGACAGAAAATACAGATTAATAAACATGATTGGCGTCTAACAGACGCCACGCGAACAACGAAAGGTTAACATCATCAACATCTATAATTTTATTCCATCAACGAAATAATATTTTTTCATTAACTTTAAACCATCAGTCAGATCCCGTTGCACAACAATCCTTCCAAGAAATTAATTTGAAAAACTTCTTCATTTTCTTTATCGATAAAAAGAAGTGGAAAAAGTAATTTTTTGTTGTATAATTGTTGAAAAGTGTATACATTAACAAATATGCATTGAAATACATTTTTAAATGTAATTATAATATTAACTATACTTATATGGTACACAGAAATGAAAAAAATAATAGCAATATCCGTATTTAATCACTGTAAAATAAAAAAAAGTAATTGCAGAATAAAAATTCTGAAGTCAAATCAAAAGTTTTAAATCTAAATAAAAAATTAAAACGTAAATCAAAAATCATTGATCTAAATCGAAAATTTCTTATATAAATAGAAAAATTCAAATCAAAATTCAAAATCTCAATTTAAAATGAAATTTTCTCAATTTAACTGGAAAAAATCGCAATTTAAATTAAAGCCATATGTAACGAAATACAAAGATAATTTTTATTATCAAATTATTATTACGTTAAAGTATGATTTTTTTAGATCAAACTGTCTCACTCCTCATTAAGCACATCGAACCCATCATTATATGGAAAATCTAAAATGTTTAGTCAAAACTTGAACAATGATATTCCTCAAACCAAAAGGATCAAATTCAATGAGTCTGCCCATGATAGTATGTTATAAAAAAAATTATCGTGTTTTGTAACTGTCATTTTAGTTTATAATTTACTGCAAACAACTTTCAACAAATTAGCTTTAGAATGTGACAATATTGCTTTAACTAATGCATCATCTGCGAAACGTGAAAATATTCCAAAAAGTGCTTTATTAACAATAAAAGAAGTAAGTCAAATATTAGTTCGAATTATTTTCATATTTACATTTAAAGAAATATTATTCCGATTCTTTTAATACTATGCATTAAATTAGATACCTTGTTGTAGATAGATTATGCATAACACATATTCCTAACGTGTCAAAATGTTGAAGACATTTTGCATGCGTTTTTGAAGGTTTTGAAGATTTTTAAAAGTATCTTCCTATTTCGATTTCGAAAAGTAAACTATTTGAGTAAAAAGAAAAGTAAAGATAATGTATAATTGAGCAACCTTTCCATTATATTCATTTTTCCATCGATCAATCTTTTGATTATATACCTAGCAAGATTCCTCTGTATAACTGTATCTTTATATCTATATAATTAATTTCAAGAATATATATTATAAAATAATATATATTATAAAAAAAAGAATATATCATATAAAAGATAAGTAAATAAAATATATGTAAAAAACAATCTTACTCGGCAGAATAAATAATGTTTAACGTGTATAAAGTAACAGTTCATATCCTATAGAACTTCATATTTTTTTTTGTTTCTTCTTCTTGTCACAATTTCGCATTATTATAAACATAGTATTATAATAATGCATTATTATAAACATAGTAAACATATTTTAACTTTCATTGACGACTGTATAATAATTTTCAAATATTCAGTTAATATATTCATTACAATGTTATCTTTTTCAATTGATTGTACATAAAGACTATTTTTATTTGTTTGTTTGTTCGAAAAGGGAATCAAAATGCTTACATGGTTTCTTGTTTTTTGCTCGTGTACAATCTTAACACGAAATATGATATTATTAAACATATGACATCATTTTGCAGTTTATATAGCTTTAATAATTTTTTTACACATATTTTTAATGTCAAAAATATCTTTTTTATGATAAGAGATAATTTAGATGAGATAATGTGGTTGTGACTATTATTTGTTTAAAAACGATATGTTTTGTCTAAATACTTTTAAAAATAATAATAATTTAAATTGAAAATAAGACGGATCATTATTTGGTTAAAAAGTTAAATAAATTAAGTTTAAAAATAAAACTCATAATTCATCAAACATATGTTACATATAATTTCTTATTTCTATTATTGAATCCAATATATATTTATTTATTTTATATATCATTTTGCTCAGATTTGGTTTTTTCTTAAAAATTCTTAAAAAATTCATTTAAACTCCTGTATATTTGTTCGTTGCATTCCATGACATCTAACAGTTCTTGATTAACCACCTCTGATCTATAAGTACTTTCAATGCTTTGTGATCAAAATAATTTGATGGGAAAAATTTTATTTTTAAATGTTTTTTAGTTTGAAACTTTATTTAAACTTTCTATTAAAAAGTAGTGAATCGATTTTTGAACCGAATCAAAATTAATGAACCTTCGGAATTTCGACAAACCTTAATTCAATAATTTTTCTAATGATTTCGTTTGCATTAAAATGTTTATGCCTTTATATAATGCCTTTATATAATTGTAATTTTTTATGGTTAATAATAAGTGAATGTTTAGGATCTATAAAATCTTTTTTTGAAAACCAGTCGGAGAACATGTTACTAGAACAATAAGTTTTTATCACATATGCTGGAATCACTTTACAATTTATGGCTCAAATAAAATATAATAAACAATTTATTTTCATATAAATTTCCTCTAAAATCAATAATTTAATAGATTTATAAAAAAAATAAGTTTTGTATTTATTTTATAACAAAATTTTCAATTAAATTTACTGACAATAATCTGTTATTGATTGTTTTATATTTTTATTATTCACTCGCAAGTTTATGTATGATAAGTAAATGGATTATTTTTTTATTTTTTTTAATTTGATTCTTTCAATTTTTTAATTATTTAATGTAACAATTTAAATTTTTTACTTTTTTATTTTTATCATTTGTTTAATTTCGCAATGTTTATTTTTAAGTTTTTAATTTTTCGATTATTGATATTTTTTTATTTCTCAATGGATAATTTTTCATTTTTTATTTAATAATTTTTACTGGTTATTATTCAAAATCTTAATTATTTGTATTTTAAAAAATCCAAAGTTATAAATAACACAAATTTTGATTAATTGCCTTCAATTTTCGAAAATTGAAAAAGTATCAATAACGCACTCTTACACCCACGCACACAAGAATTTTTTAATTTGCTCAACATTTCTTTCACAATGTTTTACCAGACACTTTTAAGAACATATCTTCTGTCATGCACTTTTCACTGAACTTCTTCTTTCATGCAATATTACATTTTATCTATTTTCTCACTGTACAACATCGACGTTCAATTTAACTGTTTGTATTATGATTATATGGGCTAGATAATCGAATTTCGATATGCTGTTTTTCTGTGCATTCTTTCATCTTTTGACTAAGAATAAACCACAATATACATTCATCTCCTTTAATGTTCCGAATTTCAGTATCGAATTTTGCATTGTTCCTTTTATTACATACTAGTAATCTTGTTTAGTTGATGTCATTAAGTCAATGTGCTTACTTAACTGATCATAATCTCCAAAATATATGTTCTTTTTCAAAGAAGTCTCTTTCAACGATGCCAAAATATTTACATAAATACTCTCTAAAACCTCGGATGCTTCTAATTTTATCGTGCTCACTTTTATCCTGGTCATATATATTTTATATTTTTGGCTTGATTAACAGCTGCATTCTACCTTTTTGATCTTATCGTTCAGCTTGTCAAAGTCTTTAGAATCTCTTAAATAATACTCATTTGGTACACTCGCGTGCAACATAATTCGGTGGAAATTTAAAATAATATCCTCAAATCTCTTTTTAATTTCATCTTCTGATAAAGCATCCAATGTACGTCTATTGATTTTTTCTTTCTTGGCTTCCTCAAGCTGCACCAATTATTTATTACACGTTTCACTATTCGTCCTTAACAATATATCAGTATTCAGGGAAAAGACCCTTTTCGAAATTCACATTTCATATCTAGACTGCTGAGATAATTCATCTACGTCTTAAACTTCGATATTATCGGCTTCATAGTGTTCTGCATAAACGAGATTGTCTTATGGACAATAAAGTAAAGTAAACTATTTACGATATAAAAATATCTAAAGGAATAATATATTGTAAGTAATTTTTATATTGGATTTTCTTCTGTTTTACACTGCTCTCATGGTGTTAAAACCTTGCAAATCTTCTATATGTCTAATGTATACAATATATGTGTCACCGTGTAAGTGTTTATAATCAATATTATTTCGCAAAAAAATCAAAATACAGCCATTTTTTGAAGTTTTCGAATTTTAATGTTTCTGCATTATGTTTTTACTTTTTCTCTTACAATTATGCCATTTATAAAAATATTATTATGTTTATTATTAAATATTATTAAAATATTATTTTTCAATAAATTTCTAAAAATCATTCAATAAATTTGTCAAATATGTAGTTTTATAAACTTTTGATTTTTCTGCAAAAGCTTTATAGATGTTTTGACATTGCTGTAAACTTGTTCTAATATCCTTCTTCTTAATCCATCTACTATGTCTGGATATTTAATGTTTGTGTAAAACAATTGAATAATTTATAATTTGTTTCTAAGTCTATTGTCTCTCTTTGGTTTTACCATAATGGAATTAACTTACTCAAGAAAATGAAATTAATTAAAATAAATAAACAATCAAGTTTTTTATAGAAATTAGCGGATTTCACACAAGTTTAAATTTCTTTGTGGTAAAATCGGATTGTTTACAAATTACGAGTTATTAAAATGGAGCTTCGTCTGTAAATATTATTTTTATTCTTGTTGCAGTTCTACTAGTGTCATAGGTTTTATTGTATCTCGTGTATGGTTACATGTTCGGACACTGCAAACTAGCAATGTGAAATAAAGCATTATAAAGAAGTATAAAGTGATTTTAAAAGTGTTCATCACATTTTACGTTTTCGTATAAGTATATAATATTAATAATAATGATCACATGAAGACATTCAAGACAAAATATACTGTTGAAATTTTGAAAAAAAGTTAGAGAAATCAAATTAATAAATATCGGTTGGAATTAAAGAAAGAAAACGTTGCTAATAACGTTCCAAGATTATTCTCGAATTGTTTTTTTACAAATGAAACATGTCCAAGACTATATTTCAATGCAAAATGTTTTATTATTCACAAAACGAATAAATATGTAATATATATATATATATATATATATATATATATATATATAGAAATATTTTCTTAGATAATAACTTTCACATAAAATTGCAATAAAAACTGTCACATTCTTGCAATCTTTATATGTTAGTAAATTTTTTTATATTTAAATTTTCTTGTCGTTAATTTTTTTCAGTTATTTGGTTCTGATTTAGACAACAAATAGCGATTGAATAAAATAATTATCATTATTTTGAAGGCTTTACATAAATATTTTTATTGCTGCAATTATATTGAATGTCATTGTTAACTTTATCTAACTAACCTCCCGAACCCGCACATCCAGATTTCGACGAAATTTGGTACATATATAGAACTCGCCGCACTGAACAAGATACACTTTGAACCATCTGCTCATAAAGCCTAGAACTTGAGATATTCGATTTTTTTTAAGTTTCACAAATTTTTTGAATTTTATGTCAATAGATAAAAAAACAAAGGGTGAATTTATTATTTATTCATCAAAGTCATCCCAAAAATGATAATCAATGTAAAAATGATTAAAACAAAGTGGTGATTTGCACCAGGAACAAATAAGAAAAGAACAAAAGAATAGAATATTTAATTGTGCGTGAAATGATTGAACAAAATTTCCACTTACGCTCTCCGACTATTTCAAAAATTACAGACATTGAAGAAACGAGTGTTCGCCACATATTGAAACAAGAACTTGGAAAGAAGTCATTTTGCAGCAGATGTGTTTCTCACATTTTGACTGATATAAAAAAGAGAATCAGAGTCACTTACTGTCAAGGACTGTTGAATATTTATTCGGTAAAAAGGGCTAAGGTAAAGGTCATTGTGATCTTTAAAAAATGAAATGAGACGTATCTCCAAAGGAATGCAACCGTGTTTGGGTGGTTTTCATATGTGATACTCCAAATATTGATCTGACCTGAAAGTTCTGATTATTATTGCCAGCAACTGCAAAACCACTCATGTATTTTAAATTTCTTCATGACGGTGGATTCATCAACACTGAGAGCTAACTATAATTCCTGCAGAATATGATTTCAAACTTCAAAACAATACTACCTACTTCGGAAAATGTCATTCAGTATGACAATGATAGAACTTACATAGCACAGTTGATTCAAATTTGGCTTAAAGTACATCTCGTGTCTCAATTAAAGTAGTCGGCCTACTCACCCGACACAAAAAGTATGGATCGCTTTATTTTCAGGAACTACGATTGTTACTGATATGCGAAAAACTTCAGTAATTCATGAGAGTTAAGCAATGCTTTTCGCCAATAGTGAAATAGAGGTCAAGTTCTCAGACCAGTTTTAAAATTTTACACGTCACCTCCAGAGTGTCATTGAAGCTGATGGATACTATGTTTAGGCTCTGTTATATTTTGGTAACACCTTTAACATGTTTTAAATGTGTCCGGTTTGTCCATACTCGATCCGTTCATACCCAGATCATTTCCCGATTTTAAATCCTTATATATATTTTAATTAGCAGTCATAACTAATTTTTGACTAAACATTCCTAATTCGAATGTAACGGGTATCAGAGTTTCAAATACCAAGTGAAGTATATTGAAATAGGTCCTGAATACGAGGGTAACGAGGATTTTTGAGGAATGGTTCGATATCTAGTTTCACTGGAACATGTTCCGGTAGATGATGTGATGGATACATTTTATGATCTGGCTGATCTTATACCTGTTCACCACCTAATTAATGAGCTTGTTACTTATGCTAAACATACGTATATTTGTTGGCCTAGGCTTCCTAGTCGCGGAGATAACTATCGTCCAATACTGTTTCCACCAGTAACTTGTAATAAACGTGATAATGCAAGGTATTGAAAGAATAATGCAAAGGGTGGCATAGTTCTCAACAGGTCATATTTTTGAGTCAACATCATATCGTTAAAATATCAAATCCCGTTTTAATTATTAATAGACTTATTAAACCAATAAACCAATTGTAATTAACCATAAAATTGATTTATTTACCCATTAATTGTAAAATATTGGTTTTTTGATTTTTAAAAAATTTTAATAATCCCCCATGTCCTTGTTTTTTCAACTTTTTAAAAAAAGAGAATAATCCCCCAGGGGTATTATTGGAAGTTTTAGAGTATTAATTGCCTTGGAATGAACGGATCTGGGTATGAATGGACCGGGTATGAACAGATCGGGAATTGTTTTAAATTGTATTATTTTAGAATTTCATATACGCAGAAAAATGAAATTTTTTTGTTAAGTATAGAATATTTACATTCGAAAGATGTTTGAATTATTTTCTCATATGACAAATTATATCGATTGAATTGAATATTTCATAAAATGAAATTAATTTAAATTGTTAGATGTCAATAATGCCATCATAATTAGCTAAATAAAATTAATTTTATTAAAATAAATTTTAAATTTCTTAAAATAATCAATTAGCAATATTTATTTTACTTTTTAAATTCTGATTATTTTTTTTAAAAACTGAAACTTAAAAATAGTATTTAAATTGATTTAAGTTTAATCTTATTTATTCTAAATAAAAGTTTCTTGTAAATTATAGAAAACATTTTATTCTAAAACATTAATAAATATTTTAATTTTACATCATTTGAAATAATAAAAATTATTTAAAGCTCGAAATTATTTTATTCAAAAATTTATATTTTTTAAATTGTACTTTATTTCAATTATGTTACGAAACTTGATTTCAGAATTTATTTTAAAATATTATTAAAAAATTTGAAATTTTATTACAATATTTTCAGCGAAAAGAAAATATAATTAAATATTAACAGAAATTCTTTTATCAAAATACTTATTTCATATTGAGCAAAAATGAACCAAAACAGAATGATTATATTTTATAAATTAAATATTTTTATCAACTTTTATCAATACAATCGGGAAATAAATTAATATTTCTTGTAAGTGTAAACAATAGCTTTGTTAGAAAAGTAGATTAATATTTATTATTATGATCAAATTATCAAAAGTTCATTCTTTCGACAATGAACTTTGAATTCTATTTATATTTGATTTTGTTAAGTCAAATTAATCCTTATGCGATGTATATATTAATATTCAAGAATGTCATATACTAATATAATGTAGTAAATTAATAATTTATAATAATGTATTATATAGTTACATGTAATGTAGATTTATATTTATTGTATTAACTTCTACAGTCTTCCTATATCTGCATACAAAACCAAATTATTACTTTCTTCATTTGAATAGCATTTTAATTCTTGCTGAGAGCTCTTTCTTCAAACGATCATCTACGGCGAAGTGTCATATTAATATTTACATTTAGCCTATAAAT
>MQRK01253015.1:0-17116 GCA_001938485.1 Girardia tigrina | reverse complement strand
ATATATATATATATATATGTATAATAATTATTATTTATTGTTATCGATTTCCTCTCTTCGCTGAATTTTTTACAACTGATATAATCCAATTTCCATGCATCTGTTCTACTGTATTGTGATCCTTCCATTCAATTTTATATTCCTTTTTCATTAATATGTCTTTTTTGTGTACTTCACTATTAATATATGTCATCACATAAAAAGGCCGATAAAGGACTGGACAAATTAAAGGTACGACTTGGTAATAATGGATACAAAAAAAGTTTTGATTAAAATAATCAAAGATACTGTTGATTCAAGTTTTAAAAAAATCAATGGAAGATAAAAATACAGAAGCAAATATAATTGACGATACCCAACAAAAGATTATACTAATCTTGAAAATACCTTACTCTGAAGGACCAAATGATTTTAAAAAAAATTATTAAAATAATACATGCATGTTTAATCTTAATATTTATGACAAATAAATTATCGAGATATTTTACTTATAAATCACGAAATCCTGGAGTGTACAAGCTAATATAGTTTATGAGTTTAAATGTCACAAGTGTGAATCATTTTTCATTGGGAAAACACATCGTCATCTCCGTACTAGAATAGCAGAACACACCCAAATGAGTAGGAACAGTTTCATTCTCGATCATATACATAGTTGTCGTGATCGTGAACAAATAAATTACGAGTATTGGATTCGAATTCAGAATTCAAGTCCATGACAAAAATTTTATTTCAATCACATTAACGATTTTTCAAACAAATATTTTTGAGGAACTTAAGCACTTTCTTTTCTTTACACAAACCATTATAAATAAAAATAAATATAAATTAATATTGTTATTTTATTAATTAAGAATTTTAATCTATAATCGTCGTTAGAATTATAAAGGTCTTTTATTAAAATTTTGTCACAAAGATTTTATTTCACCTTTTATTAAATTTCCATTTTATTTTACATTTTCAAAAAAATAAAATTACAAACTCTTAAGAATTTTCTTGACCAAAATTATAACCAATTGTGTATTTATTATCTTAATCATATTCTACTTTTTAAAATAAGTAGCTACTTTGCCTACGTGCGTCTTACTCAACCTGCTACATTCTCAAACAATAAACGACATGCCATACAAAAAGATTTCATGGAAGACAATATTCAAAAATATTCATCATACAATAGTTTGAAATAGAATGATTTCTTTTTAATTTTCATTATTTACGGTGTAGTGAACACAATTTTGAAATTAAAATTGTATAAACGAAAAATAATTAATAAAACGTAAATTTTTGAAAATTTACTCATTTTTAAAATTTAATTTTTTTACAGTTAATCTTATTTTATTTTTTTAGTCATCGTCGAAATCTGTAAATTGAAATTAATGAAGCACAAAAATTGAATAATTAGTTTTTAATCAATTTTTATAAAAAAAATTAATCTTGTTTGAATAATCGTTTTTTTTGATAAAAAAATAAATGATCGGGTCATGTTTCTTATTACAATTTGTTTATCGGCACACTGTACGTGCTGTCCTTGCCACGATAACCGGAATTATATACCGTATTTATCGGACTATAAGTCGCATATTTTTGTGACTTGAAGACTTGAATCAAAAACTTATTTTAAATTATGCAAATGAAGAAATCATTAAATTTAAATTAATATTATTTTAATTTTGACTTTAATTATTTTTGTTTTATTAAAATAATTTGAATTTAAAATCCACGTTAAAAATGAAGAAAACAAGAAAATCGTTTATGCTCGAAAGAAAATTGGAAATTATAGCTTATGCTGAAAAACATGGTAACATAGAAGCAGAAAGAGAATTCAATATAAATGAAAAAAACATTCGGGATTGGAGAAAATTTAAAATCTTTTAAACATAATGCCAAAAAAAGAAAGCAAAGGGAGGGGGATTTGCATATTAACCCGATTTAGAAAAGGCCGTTAAAAAGTATTTAATTAAGAAAAGGGAGAAAGGGTTTTAAGTTTCTGCAATTGATATTAGATTAACAGCGAAAAAAATGGCAAAATATGATTTTAATATAGAAAATTTTAAAGGAACGAATGGTTGGTGCACAAGATTTATGAAAAGAAATAATTTAAGCATGAGAGCAGTAACTTCAGTCGGACAATCGTTACCAGCTAATTTGGAAGAAAAAAAATCATTTTTACTTTTTATTAAAGATAAAAAGAGAGATATCGATTTGAAGCATCTTGAGCATATGGATGATGTTTCTGTTAGTTTCGATATTCCGGATACAAGGACTGTTGATGAAAAAGGAAAAAAAAAGATATTCTAACCAAAACAACCAGAAATGAAAAATATAATTTTACAGTTATATTAACTGTAACTGCCGATGGAAAAAATGTAAACCAATGATGATATTTAAGACTAACAATGCCAAAAAAAATTTTCCAAAAGGAATTATTGTTAAAGTCAATAAAAATTGATGGTGAAGTAATGAAAAAAATGAATACAAAAAATTTGGATAAAAAGAAATGATTCCTTTTTAAGCCAAATTCAAACATTATATAAGTATATTCTAGTATTTACATACTTCCAATATGTAAACAGTAACATTTCAAAATTCGTATTGAAAAGTTTTTTTCAATACATACAAATATAATTTTACCTGTTTAGTGGCATTTGTATTTTACTAATTTTAATAAATGTCAATTTTTGCTTAGTATTTCTTTAAATTTACAATTCGTTTAATTAAATGCTTATTAATTGAATATCATTGAAATAATATATAATCAATAATTACTATTACCTATCTAACATCCATATTTAAGAAATTAATAAATTATGTGAATAATTTTATTAATATTTGTTTTTGTTTTATTCAATTGTATTTATTTAAAATGTTGACATAAAAAATCCCAGTCTAGGTGAATTACATTCCATATATGACCGTGATATGTTTGTTGGATTTTTGTATCCTATTTTTTATTTTTAATGATATTATTTTATTTTTAAAATAATTAATAATCATCAAATAAATAATTTATTATTAAACTGTTCTAATGAATCCGATAGAAATTAATTATATTATGACTTAGAAATTTCACGAAATAGTCAAATGGGTGCTTGCTGTTATAATTAAATACATAATTTGATGCTAATGCGATTGATATGTTATAGGTATGAATTTTCTGAGACACCTGTTTTGTATTGTTTGCTTATTAAAATATTTGATTATAGATATCGAAAAAAAATCATACATTTGAAAGTTGTAACTTAAAATAAAGCATATTATCGAGAAGGGAAAAACGTTGTGTAACTTGTAAGGGAATAAAGCAATTAAAATGTACCGATAGTGAAATATGTATCAAACTCTTAGGAATATGCTTTAAGAATTTGATGTAGGTCTGGAGTTTTTCAACCGGTGTACTGAAAAACTTTTGAGCTGCTTTTTTAAATTAATCACCAAGCATATGTAGGATCACTGTTGCCGTAGAAAAATGAAGAAAGCGTTTCTCTTTTTCTGCTCCGGTGCCATCAATTATGTTTGGAAAGGCATAAGAAAATAATATATTAATAAATAAAATTTTAGATAAAACAATCTCACCGCGTACTAAAGATATGACTTAATATGTGAAATCGCAAGTTATACATCTAATTGCAAAAGTCGGGCCGTCGTGACGGACACAAACTTACTAGTAACAACAAGATTTGTTATTATAAAGATAGACCTAGAAATTTAGTCGGAATTTATTGGATTTTATTCTGGCTCGCTGCTGCGCATTTACGTTCTTGTTAGCGTTCCGGTCTGGTACTATTTGAACTTTATACTTTTTTAAACCCATAGACTGTTTAATTTTCCGAACTGTTTTCTCGCTACAATTTGCCTTTACCACCACTATTCGATTTGATAGACGAAGATTTCTCTCTAACAGAGTCTTTACTTTCTTTATAATCTGAGTACACGACAAACCTTTTCTTCTTCCCGAACCAATTTTTCTAAAAACGTTCAAGTTCTCATTGAAGTTTTTAATAATGTTAGAAACTGTTTTCTGACAAACTCTGCCTTTCTGACAATTGGTTTCTGACTTGATTGTGGATTTTCTTGAAATAAACGAATAATTAATTCGCGAATTCCTGTTTCTGACGACATATTCATGAGAAATGAAATTTCAAAATGAATACTAAAATGAATTTTATTTTGATTTATTCAAGCAACAGCCTAGTTGATAAGTTTTTTTTGTAATTTGTGATTTTGTGTTGGAGTTATAGAGATTTAAAGTTAGTAATATTTTTCGCACTCAGTCCTTATTGTCTCACTAAATAATTGCATATGAAATAGCACGATGATATACAATAAATTATATACGATCGAATAAGAGGAAGAACCTTTACTGGTTTGTGAAATTTTAATACAAAAATGCAAATAAAAATGTAAAAACTATTGTTTACTGATTATCGGTCAAAAAATGTTAAGAATGGAAACTATATTTAAAATATTTGGTATGTAAAACATGGAAAAAAATATAGAAAATTTAAAATTTTGAAAAGTGAAAAATAAATTAATTTTAATTATACTTACAATTTTAGTAAATTAATATGTCGATTACATTGAGATACAAAATAAAAAATGATAAAATATTTACTTTACATATTTATTTAAAATTCATTGTAAGTGAATGTGTTAAGAATAAGTTTTAAAAATTTTGAAGTTATATAATACTAACTTTATAAAAATCGAAATGGATCTTAACTTCAAAGAACACTGTTATCATTTGTACAGTTATTTTGATTAAAGATTGTATGCTTTTCAAATATTATTTTGATTTAGTTAACTCAACAGAACAGTGATTTGAAAGCCAGGTTAAATCGAATAAAATCGGAAGCCACAGTTCCGTATTCTGTTCCATCAGGGATATCAGCAGATGTTATCGTGTCTGGTCAATCTTTATCTGTCAGTACGTCAGAGGATTATATCGCTGAGGGTGTGACCAATGTTCGTTTCTATTTCATCTTTTCTATGCTAAGTTGAATATCTCATTCTTTACAGCGGGAATCTCGAAATATTTCTAATGTTACGACTTCAGAAATGTTTTATGATGCTGCAGAATTTCTGGAATCAGATTCAGCCTCATCGGTGAGTTGTTTGCCATTGCTCTTTTTTTATTTTATTACCAATTTGGATCTTTTGTCTTACTTTTGTAATTATCTCTTTATTCATTATATTTGGGTTTTGTTTATTTATAAATAATTTATCACTATATGTTGATAGTTAATCAAATAAATTATGTTAATCATTTCTATCACTTCCATTCAACCCATTAAATAAATTGGTTTCTTTTTCTCTTAAATAGAATGAAAATATTTTTGTCAATGATGTAAACATTTATTATTTTGATCTTTGAATACCTGAGGTTTTTGACGCAGTTTCATTTGGTTACTTATTTTGGGGGTTGAATATTTTGACCAAATAATTGTTGGCGTGTGTTACGTCTGGTTACTGTTTTCATCTCGTGAAACCGTATTATTGAGTGATATGAATCCCCTAGTAGTTTGATGTTTATTATGTGTTGTTTATTCTGTATTCGCGCATGTGAATTGTAATTTATTACGGTTATTAAAAACACCACCAATAAAGATTAACCCAAATAAGGTGAGGGTCAAAATAAAGATTGAAAAAATTAATCGAATCAACCGAAATGATGCATGATGTACTTACCGGTTGATGGTCCTTGTTAAATGTCATGTTCAATACGTTCGGTTGTCGATTTTGATCCGGGTGTCGCTCCTCCAGACCGAAACTATATTGACGATGTGATGTAACTGCAATCCATTCCAAGCGCTGATGAAGTTTCGATTGTGATCCGGTCCGAAGGTGGTTGTTTGGGCTCTGGGGTGACTTTTGAAGGAGTTTGTCGGAATTTGATGAGAGTTACTGTAGTCGTGTGGGGTTTCGCTGTAGATCCGATTAATGGCGCAGGACAGCAATGGGAACCGCTCCTGACATAAACTTGTTGGGCACCTTGATGTAGGAGGATTTGTCTAAACAAAATGAACACGACTGGAGCTGAATGAGAATATCACTTCTGAAAATGGCCCGATAATTGTCTCCCCATTGATTGTGAGCCGGCCATTTCCTCTCGTCACTCTCAAGCTGAGATTCGTGGATTTACAACCACGTGGATCATTAATAACCAGGCTCATCGAATTCACAACATTATGACATAAAAATAACATCTTTATATATATATTTTTGGATCAAAATTATATTAATATAACAAGGTTTTTCTTCATGATAGGCATCTGATTTTTTCTCCGTAGACACTGAGCGAGACTCTTCGAGCATGAATAACCAATGGAAATCTATCGCTCAACCATATGTATTTGTGTTCATGTCTAGTCAATTATGAGAGAGGTTATAGTCTGTGAGAGCCAACATTCAAACACCTATCCTATAGTCTGTGTAGAGTAGTACCATATATCAGCTAACACAATACACTGTCGGCAGAAAAAACCTGAAAAACTGCTAACACAACAGTATATTGGCCTTTATATGGGGATCAAAAAAGTCAGATAATCATACATGCTCTGAACACTAAGGTTGAACCCTCTCTCATAACATCCCAGACAATCTTGCAGTACAATTTATATTAAAGAGGGACATCCAACGGTATATCATGCTCAAATATGTCTCCCTCGGTGTCCAATTTTCCGTCGTCAAAGTCCGCAGGGTTGTGGGCAAATAACGGGCATTGGATCTCGTGTAGGTTGGCTCGCGGGTCCTGAAAGTCCTTCCACTGTAGATCTGACCATTTGATATTGGAGAGTACACAGGCACGGGGAATTGGTACTTTCCTTGTTCCTAGAAATAAATCATTAAGAATACGTTCATTGTTAGGTAACCATGATCCCAATGGCCCAACAATGAATGTGTCAAGTTCAACTTTCCATGAGTCCCCCATATGCATGTTGTATTCGTACCCTTAAGTCCCAGTATTTATCTATATTTTTCCTATTTGCATTATATATATTTATCTCAGTCTCATATGGGCACTTAACGTCTACAAGGAAGATTTTACGCTTTTCACGAAAACAGATTTGAAGGTCCACTCTTTGGGCAGATTTAATGAAGACACATTCTTCGTTGACATAAATCTCTGCATCCATGAAGGTAGACAGTTCCTTGGCTATGATGTCCTGAATTGAATCGTGTCGGGCTTTCCAGAAATTACTTATAGAGTTAAAACCCACCAGCACATGGGTCGGGGTCTCCTCAACAGGACAACCACGCCTACACGAAATACTTACCAGACACCCAGGTCTACAACGCTCAGGAACTGTGTACTACCGAGCCTGGTGAATGAACCTCCACTCGCTCTGACTAAGGTGACCATTATAAATAGGGGAGGTGGAGAGAGGGAATTTTGATAGGCATTCAGAGTAGCGACCAGCACTACTATGTTCATCCCATTTGAGAACCCACGAGTACCCAATACATTTCCTAATTGTTTCTGATAGTTTATCCTTATCCTTAACCCTAAAAATTTCATCAGTAATAAAATTATGTCCCCCATTTTGAATACATTGCTTAACAGTTAAAATTACCCCCAGGGTAGAGTAACTAAAGTTAATAAATATTTTATGGAATTTTTTAAGATCACGTATAGCATGCTGAGTTTTGTTCCACCATGATGTGTTAACATGCGCTTTGAAGCCGTCATTGAGCCAATCAAAAACCTCGGAGTGAGACAGGTTCATATCTCCTAGTGGTCTACGGAGGGTGAAATCGTTGGCAGCAATAATATTGAGGTCAGTGGAGTTGAGAAGATAAAAAGAGTGGGTAATGGATTGCACATAGTATTCATCGTTAATGGAAGTGATACCAACTCCACCAAATGCTTTGGGACAATAAAGGTAGAAATTAGATGTTTGGTCTTGAAGTCCAAGGATAGTTTTATGGAATGAGCGAACATGGATGTTCCAAGTACTGCTTGCCATTTCAAAGATATAGAAGGGGATGAAGGATTTACGAAAGTAGAAGATGAATTTGGAGTGCTCAAAGAATTTATATGCATGGAGTTTTTGTTTGGAAAATAAAGAAGATGAGTCAATTAAGTCAATTTCATTAATCACTTCATCAAACAGTTGCTGAGCGGTGTATGTGATGAGACGGGTTACAAAGCAGTCAAGATATAGGTAGCCTTACTTCGTTGATTTGTGAGGGATATTCGCACCGTCTAGGATGTACACATCTTTTTTAATAAAGGGGATATTGAGTACTGCACATTTGGATGCACGAAACGACATTCCGAGATTTTTGACAGCAGAAGATACAACTTCAATGACAGCTTGCAAATATTTTTTTACTGGCAGCAAGGAAGACTAAATCGTCCGCATAGGCCATACATGAGATCTTTCGACTTCCTAGTAGAATTCCTCCGCATCTGAATAAATCTATTTCTATTAAAATTGGATTAATTCCTAGATTAAATAAGAGCATGGCAAGGGGCACCCTTGGCGCACTCCTATGTTAACTGGTAGAGGTCTAGTAGATTCTTGTGCACATACAATAGTGGTTGTTCAATTATTATAGAATTCCTTAATTAGATCAGTCGACTTTCTTTCGACATTCATTTTATTAATTAGTTTAAGTGTATAGATAACTAAGTATATAGCTATCGGGTCGCAGTATAGAATGTCCTTATACATAATACCACTACTACCTGGAGAGGAAGGGTCTTTGGATTGCAAGCAAGTAACAATTTCCTCGGAAGTGGGAACCTGGAATTCAAAGGCACTACCTCTCTTGTAGGTGTCGGGTTTGATTTCAATATTAAGGGGGGCAGTTGCAGCATTCTTTGTATGGAAGTCTATGAAACAGTCAGGTGAAGGATGAATATCCGAACTAGTGTCGGGTAAAATATGTTTCATGACTGCTTTAGGGTTTCTCATGAAATTATATTTATTATCATTTATTATAGGCTGACTTGTTCCCCATATATGGTGTTCTAGGTTTTGTGTTTCTTAAAATATATATATGGTCTACAAAGTCATTGTAGAATGTTTCAATATCGAGTTTATTAGTTGAATTTAGCACATTCTGCGCTAAAGCTACTCGAGATGATTTGATAAGGGTCGTTGTTTTTGTGTTGGGTTTCTTTTTAGCGGGGTCGGTGCAAGTTGCAATGATTTTCCTAGCGTGAAGCCTAATAACTTTTAGATTCTGTCTCTTAGATCTCGAAGGGTCAATGGTGTATCTCATAAAGCCACAGGTAAGGGGGTCACTGTCGGTAAACTTATTGGAGGTCTGAAATGATGGGGAAATCTCAGTGACGCGAAATTTATCGGGTAAGAGGAGTATGTTGGAGATAATGTATTCTCACGTTTTCTCACAAAAAGTAAATTGACAGCGAGATAGAGAAAAAAATATTACATGATCACACGATGAATTTGAGTCTTTATTTTCAGCCCGTTAAAATTTAATTTTGATTATTTAAACAAATTTAAAAACAAAATTTAATTTAAACAAAATAAAAGTTCGAAAAACCATGTTGGTGTTCTTAATAGTGTTAATTCTTGTTTTTAAAATGGTGAAAGTGTGGGCACTACACGACACATTTTGCTTTTTTTTAAACTCAAATAACGGTATTTGTTAGTTTTATCTTTTTCTATGATCTGAACAGAATTCTTTTAAATATATCTATAAAATCTTTTATTGTTCTCTTGAAAAACATTGTAGAAACGACTGTTGTTGTTTAAAAATATTCAATTCATTAAACCAAAATTTAATATTTTTTATTTAATTCATTTAAGTTTATAAACCGTTTATTGGTTTTATGAAAATAGAGTGGTGAAAAAAATTGATTTTTTGATCATTTACTTTTTCAATCATAAAAATTTACGTTTTGTAAATGAGAAATATTGCATGAAAAAAAATTCGTTTTCACTGTATAAAGTTTTATTTCAGGTATTTTAGTATTTTGAGTATAGTGTTTTTGTAAACATGATCATATTGTTTTTTCATCAAGAAAACAAGAAATATTTTCTGTTACAATGTCTTAAATACACTTAATTTATTAACTAAAAATTTATAGAATTTGAGTATGACTTTTAAACAAACAAATGGCATAAATTTACTCCAAGAAAAATTTTCTTAAATGTAACAAACATTTCATATGAAATTATTTGTTTTATATTTATTTCAATTATAATTTTCTATTTTTAAAAAGTAAATAGTAGATCTAACGCTGATTTACCCTTTATCCGTACCTCGGGTCTTTTTCGACCCGAAGTGTACAGTCTTTTTAGTGTACAGTCGATTTGAGGGACGGATGAAGGTTAAGAAACAATACAGCTGCTTCTTTTAATTTTTAATCTAAACGATTGGATTAGAATTAGCGGATCAAATAATTGTGAACAGTTTATTGTCATTTTTTCTTACAATTGTGTCTTGAATATTATTAATCACATAATCTGAAAAGAATCATATTCATACAAGTATGGCAATCACCTCAAAGATTTTCTTACTCAAAACCTAAGTAATGAACATCTTGTCTTCATAAGTCAAATTCTTAAATACTTGTTTTCTTTTTGACTATCAACGAAAATAATCAGACCTTTTATTATTTTATGATTTCCCTGATCTTTCTTTTCTGTTGCTATTGATTCGAATTGAAAATTACTTTTCTTTTTCTCTGTAAACTGCCTAATTAGAATAACTTAAATACAATATTTTTAAATACAACATATAATCATTATTTATTATAATTAATATTTATATTTTTGATCTAACGTCTACAATGCACATGCATATATGAAATATGATTACACGTTATTTTTAAAACTTCTAAACCTTTTTATTTAACCAATATTACAGCTTTATAGGATAACTTTAATCACATTATATTTATTTAGTGTTCTCTTTTTTATTTTATAGCTAAAGCTGTATCGACAACTGATCATAAAATTAACTCGCTATTGTTAAATACATAAAATTTGATCACATAAAAATATTTAGTGCACACAAAATAAATTCTAAATGAATTGTATTGGCATACTGATTCTGATTCATAAATTATGATCGTAAGAATCAGATGAATTCATCTTTTATTATGCTCAGCACTATTCAATTATATTTTTATTAATTTCAATGATTCTCCTGCAGATCTCAGAAACAGAAGACATTGATGAAACAAGCGATGTCGAGGAAGAACAAGTGATAGAAAATGTTATGAGTAAGAATATTTTATCATAATTTATATCAATGATCATTTTTATACAATTTATCTCTTTGAATGTTAATTTATTATATTAGTTAAAAGTGAATAAAATAATTTAATTAGGTTGAAGTTTTATATTTAATCTGAGTAACGTTTTAACTAAGATCTTTGATTTTAAAATATCCTGAAATATTTTCTAGAAAGATAAATGAATTTTATTGTACATGTAAACATTTTATTCAAATTATTTTCATATTTATATATAAAAATATTTTTAACAAAGGTTACTTCTTTAACGATAGCACTGCAAATGAATTTTAAAAGTCAAAGTGAGATTTGTATTTTAGGTGGAAGGGGTTTTATTTATATACCTAAAATCTACTAACAAATCTTTTTATCTTTAAATTTCAAAAATCATGCATGCAATATTCTGTTTTACTATTTCTAGAAATTATTAACTTATTATTTTGATTAAATGAGATGTTAAATATTTAAATCATATTATAAACTTAAGATTTTCAATTGTTAAAATAATATCATTTCATCATTTCTTAATTGAGTATGCATCATGGAATTTCAGGAAATATTATCCATTATTTTATAATAACAACTTTCGGTTAGAGATCAAATAGCCTTTTTTTCAAAAAAAAACAATCTTTTTTAAATACAGCGTTTTTTCAGAAAGAATTCATCAAGGTGGAATTTCCCATGTCACAATTCAATTTATATATCAGATTAGCTTGCAATTCACAACCTGGTTTCGATATAGCTGAAAGGAAACTTCACTTTGGATGGGAATGAAATTAAATTCATGATAATTATTGTTTTATAAATAATTTTCCTAAAATATATGACTTACAAGCTTAAGAATACGGTTTTAATAATCTGATTAGGCTCATCGATGCTTAATTCTTGTAATCCTTTTTTGGTGTAGGTTTGGGGTCAATTTGTTCTTCATATTACTTTTTTTGTTTCTTCGTTCTCATATTATCTATCAATACATATTTAAGAATCTTTGCGTTTTCAGATTTGAATACAAAATCAATTTTTTTTGTTTTGAAATTGCTAATGATTTGTGTAAACTTAATAATCGATAAAGATAATAGAGCCCATCAAAGCATGTTCAAAAATCATATTTTCATAAAAAGTTTAATAAAAATATTTATCAATAGTATTAAATTAGCCTTTCCAAACTCCATCCACAGCACTTCAAAACTAAAACTCAGAGCAATATTTTACTATATATATATATATATATATATATATATTAGGGTTATGATAAAAAAAATTTTTCACTGTTTCCAAATTGACGTACTTGTATGAGATGAGTTTCTTTATGTAATATTCATTTTATGAAATCTTTTAAAAAGTTCCCCCACCAAATGAATTGTTTATTTACCTTTTACATATGTCGTAATTAGAGATGAAATTGTGTCATTCATTTATTATGCCATTGATATAAGAATAAATTCCTACGCTGCTGAATCAGTGCTGATATATAAACATTGGAAAGGTGCCAAGAAAGTTATTAGCCACAAATACGTATAGTGAGTAATATATTATTAAACATTCCGTCTTTATATGATTTGCAAATGTTGTATTTTTCTGTAGGAATGGCATATAGAAAATCACAGAAAGTAGTTGAAAGAAATTCTTCCTTATGGTCACAAAATTTGGTCAACTTTGAAGATTCCTTGAAAAAGCAGCAAGAAGTACTACTGGTGGAAAGCAGGTTAAGTGACAGGTGTAAAATGCCAAAACAATTTGTCATATTGGGTCGATATTTATATCTTGCTAGAAATATCAAATCAATAAATGCAAGATCAAAATAAATTGTTGCTGAAATCAAAGATCTGTTGCAAAAGTTTAGCTTTCCCTGCCAAAGTGAACGATCTATACAAAGAAAAGTCGAAAATATTATTGCAAATTATCAAAAATATCAGAAAAGACCTGAAGGTCATGCAGTTTCCTTTTACTCGAAGTTATTTGACGTCACAGATGTTAAAGGAAGCTGGATGAACAGGGAAGATAAATAATTCTACAATCTACAACTATCATCAAATGGTGGAGCTGGATATACAACTGAAAAGGAAGCTCCCAAGGGATCAATTGATCCATCGAAACGAAGACTGCAATTTTAACCATTTTTTCAACCATCAATATCATCTCCCAACAAATGTTACTGAAACACTTTCATCGGAGTCATCAAGTAAAGAATCGTCACATTATGAAGATTATGATACTAGGAAACAAAGAAAACGAAGAAAATAAACAAAAGTGCTGTTAAACTTATTACAAAAGGAAATCTCTCAACAAATAAAGCTTCAAAGGTATTAAATATACTTACTGAAGATGGATATGATGTTCCAATTCCTTCACAATCTGGTGTTTATAAAGCAGTTTACAGAGAAGCACAACGACTAGTCATATATTTTAAAGATTGTCTCAAAAATTATCAATGGTCACTTCATTTTGATGGTAAGAATCTCGAAGGTGAAAAAAAGTTGTTGTCCTGAAAAACACTACAAATGAAATACGTTTGGCTGTCCTCTCGCAGGAAAATGGAAAAGCTTATACAATTTTTTTCTGCAATATCAGCTGTTTTAACGGAGTTTGACTTATTTCAAGGAGTTAAAATGATTATTTGTGTTACAACCAGTTTTAAACACTGGGGAAAATAATGGTGTTGTTGCGAAGCTGCAGAACCCTTTTATGACGGCTTATGGCTTTTGTCCTCAATATATTTCCTGTCAATATCATGTATTGGACAGGGTTCTACGGCTGGCAATGGATTATGTCCTTCAATCTGCTACATCAAGCCCAGATATTTAGTATTCTTTTGTAGGTGAACTGACCCGTGATTATGAAAATCTGAAAAGTGATTTTCGTTCACAAAAAGACAGGCCACAACTCAATGAAGAAATATTAAATATTAGGTTGTCCTAAAAGTTCCAGGTCAATAATAGTATTATATGGACTACGAAATTACAAAGCTTGAAATCCGTGTGTTGCTGCGTCACTATTGGAAGAAAGGCTTGACAACAGGAGATGCTGCCAAAGCATAGGCTGATAAAAGAGTCCAAATTTGTCGACAACTGCTACAGAATCCACGAGATGACCGCTTTTGGAAACGAATGGTGACGTCGCACGAGAAGTGGGCCTACTTGGTTTACCACAACCGAGACAAGCGATGGGTTCCACCGGGTCAAGCAACGCCGTCAGTTCCAAAATAAGATCGATTTGGCTTGAAAATCATGTTGTACGTCTGGTGGAACTTTGAAGGAATCTTGCACTTTGATTTGGTTCAGAACGGCCAGGCCATCAATGCAGAGCTCTATTGTCAACAGGTGGACCGTGTCTACGAGAAGCTCAAGGAGAAGTATTGCAATAATCAACCGAAAACGTACACTGTTTCAGCAAGACAATACCAAGCCGCATACTGCCAAGAAGACAACGGACAGGTTCCAAGAGTTGGATTGAGTCGAAATCCTGCCGCATCCTGCTTCCAGCTCTGATTGCGCTCTATCCGACTATGGCCTCTTCCGATCCATGCAACACTTCTTGAAAGGTCGCCGATAGAAGCATTCGATGAAGTTAAACAAGCATGTCAAGAGTTCTTCAATTCGAGGCAGCCGGGATGGTACTTTGACCAGATCCGAAAGCTTACAGACCGTTGGCAGAAAGTAGTCGAAAACGATAGACTGTACTTTGAAGATTAATTGTTATTTATTTAAAATAAATTCTTGCACAAAAAAATGTATTTTCCATTCTTGATCGGGAACTTTTAGGACAATATAATATTTATATTACTAACGGTTGGAACTGTATTTCGCAATAGTTTAATAATAATCGAAATAAGTAAAAAAACTTGCTTGAATAAAATATTTTAATTCAAACAATTTAATTTTGACATAATAATGATTTCTTTCAATAAATAAAAATTGAAAAGAATTTGTTATCCTAGTAAAAAAAATTAGAGAAAATACTTTGGGAATTCTATTAAATAATTCTTCTATTATGTCATTAATTACGGGAAAATCGAATTATTTTTTCTTGAATTATGTATGAATATTGATTTCATTTAACACTTAAGAAATTATTTGTATTAGAAAATATATTTTATTTGAATAAAGAATCTTCCTTTTAGTTAGAAAGAAAGCAAATTTATTTGTCAATGACTCCATGCCTGTTTGTTATATTAAATCTGTTAATGAATATCTTTCACATAAAACATCAGATTCTTTTGTTTTTCTATTCTTTTGATAGCAGTTGTTTAATTTTTTTTCGGTTACTCCTTATGACTTTTTAGGTTTTACCAATAAATTTGACTTATACTTCTTTTGAAATTAGGTTTCATGTAATAATTTTTTACAATTATTTTACAATAAATTTTGTCTCTTTCATACTATTTTTTATATTATTATAATTACAATGTAATAAGAGAATATTGCAAAGCTTTATGGATTATAAAATGCCGTTAAATATCTTTTTCATACTGTATTCTCTAAAATGAAATTAATTGATTAGGATTATAATGACCGTCTTATTTACACCATAAAACTCATTTTTTACACTATAAAACTCATTCTTCTTGTTTCCCATTTTCATTTCTAACGCTGTTGAGCTCTTTTTTTAAGCAAGATGAAAATTTTAATATACATATATATATATATACTGAAGTTGAAATATTAAAACTGAAAATATTTTGACCCCTATCAAATTTTATTAATAAAAAATGATTTTCATTTTTCGCTTTACTTTCTTTTTCGAACATATGAATAAATGCATTTTAATCACTTGGTTCAAGGGAAAACAGCCTTTGATGAAGTCTAAAAATATTTAAATGTCTCTTAAGGAAAAAGAAATGATCAGTTATACTTGTTGAGCTTGAAAAAATAATTACTATATACTTGAGCATAGTTAATATGTTTTTTTAAATATGGTTTCATTACCATTTTTACTGCTTTTATAATCGCATGGAACTTTTCATTAGCTTCATTTCCTTTAAGATAAATTAAAAGCCTAAACTACTGAAACCTCATACATCACATAATAACTAACCAAACCATTTCATTCTTGTGTAACAGAGTATTTTTGCGAACCATGGTTCATAAAATATTTTTTGTTTATTTACTTATTTTTATACAGTTGTGTTTCACTATATATATATATATATATCATTACCAACATATCCGTTATTATGGAGGAAATAATTATCAAGTGGTTATTAATTTACTATGGTTACAAACTCATTCTGCTCGTGATAATTACACCCCGCTTTCATTTTACTGGGTATTCCAACTTTAAACGGAAAAATACCTACAATAAACAAATCAATCTAAATAATAAAAACAAAAAACTACGAAATGAAACATCCATAAAAATATGTAAGAAAAAAATATATCTGGTTTATTATTTGTTACCGAATAAATTTACCGTGGCAAAGAATAGTTGTAATTCTATGAATCTGATACAAATTGTACTTGTCAATCAAATTTATTACTATCACTATAAAATAAATACAAAAACTATATTTAATGAACAAATTTAAGCGTTGCCTAACGTATTTATCACATGAGTAGTTATAATAGCAGTAATAAACAAAACTATTTTTGACCACATACAGCAGTTTATCAAGACTAAAAATTAAAGACATTTATTAGACCTTACTTTTTTGCTTAAATCGATATTATTTGAAGCGATAAACTTATTGAAGAGTACTAAGAAGAACAAACGTTTGAAAGACTTAAAAAATTTGGCCGATCATATCTTGAAAAGGAAAACCTTTATACTGAGATGAGATCAGTAATATGAAAATTAATCTCTCGGATGGTAGCTTCGTGCCACTGACCTTTCGATCAAGCACATTTACCAGTGATCCGAATCTGTGGTTCCTCTCGTACTGAACAGAATTACTATTGTAATGACGGTTTA